>JAIVFH010000141.1:0-77097 GCA_025765595.1 Obelidium mucronatum | reverse complement strand
GGGAAGAAGGGTATTCGGCTTTGGATCGGTTCAGTGCAAAGAAACCGAAATGGTGAATTGATTTGTATTTCGTCTTTTCGCTGTGCTTCAAGGTTAGAATAAAAAAGTTTTTGGGCATTTACTGTTGACTGTTGAGGCAATGTTTAATTGTTTGAAAATATTCAGTTGTTCATTTAATACCTTTATTATCTAAACATGAATAACCAGCAGCTGTCCTTCGTGAGAGGCAACGGCAACGATGCGATCCTGGTGACTTGCAATGTCTCCACGGAAATTTCTTGGCAGCCAAAATCTTCGAGCACCATCCACTTGTTTATCTAACACCCAACCATCGGAATCCACAATCCAGGACTCCTTAGAGACAGATTCTATGCTGTTCCCAATAAGTTGGCCATCGGCAAAGGTTGAATCTGTCAAAAACCCTCCTTTCTTCACGGCCTCAATCTGCGCTTCAATAGCATCAACCTGAGGTTTAGTCAACATCATAGTTCTTCCATCCACTTTCACAATGGATATTGTGCTGCTTTCTCTCCGTTTGATTTCGATTCGATTCAGAGGTACCCTTGCTCCACCTGGAACCATGATCGACGTGGAATCCATCGAAATAGCTGTCATTGCCATGTGTGTCTTTTTTCCAAACCGCAAGTATTCGTAGTCGGACTCTCGATCAACTTCAACCGATGCTACCTTATTAACAGCATCTTGGAAGCTATTACCAACGTCCAAATTGAATAGTTCTACTGTTCGAATGAGTTTCCCCGTTTCTGTACTCCATAGTTTGATCAATCCGTCGATTCCTGCTGTGATTAAGACAAATCCATTTGATGAGATTTTCATGGCTCGGACTGGAGCTCCTTGACCGTCTGACTCGTCCGATATGTGAGATATCGTAGGGTGGTCTGTATTTATCTCCCATACTCTCACAGTTCTATCTTTAGATCCTGTACATGAGTTGAAATTAGTTAATAGAAGAGACAACCAACCCTACACAGTGAGACGCACCGGAAAACTTTTTTTCCATCAGCCATGAAAAAAACACATTCAACACTATCATCATGTCCTACCAGGACTTGCCAGCAACGCCCTGTGGCAATATCCCATAATCGAATTGTCTCATCTTTCGATCCAGAAATCAACCATTTACAATCCAAAGACATCGAGACTGCATTCACCGTTTCAGTGTGACCTTCAAATGTCCGAAGACCCATGCCCGTCTTAAGATCCCACAACCGAATCGTCCCATCACTTCCACCGGTCGCAACAACAGATCCATCTGGCGCTATGCAAACACAAACGACTGGTCCCTGATGACCTTTAAATATCCACACAACATCTCCTGACATGCAATCACGTACAACAACTGAATTCTCACTATTGTTAATGGATACAAGCTGGGTTCCATCGCGGGAAATCACCAAAGTATTTATACTAAATGTTTTTGCAGAAATAGTTTTGACGCATTCTCCAGTAAGCAGGTCCCAGGTTTTGACTGTTTGATCAATAGATCCAGAAACGATTCTTGAACCATCGGGGCTTATGGAAATGTTCCATACGTGGTCTAAATGACCTTCCAATACCCGATAGAGACGACCTGCAATTGAGAGAAAACAAGAATCACGGAAAGATGATTAACAGAATAAATGGCCAGGAAAAGATACCACTACCTGAGTCCGCGTCAAATACTCGAACTGTCTTGTCGAAACTCGCTGAAACAATCCATTTTCCATCAATCGAAGCACAAACAGCAGTCACGACGCCTGTGTGAGAAGTCAACGTCCATGTTAAGCTCGGCCAAATCTTGTCGATGCCGCGAATAACGATGGGTGTACGACGTGATATTCCTTGCGATGAAAAAGCAGCGCGATGTGACATTTTTGAATACTGCTTATGAAGAGAGATGTAGAAGGGCGCAAGAGGGATTGCAGTGGTATAAACGTGGAAAGATGCTTCGAGAGCGGATACGAAAAACAAGTCAAGAGTTTGATGGCATCACACAAATTAATATGCATTGTTTGGGCAAGAGGAACTGAAGTGGTTGGAATAAAGGCTCAATAAACGATGGTACTTTTAAAGAAGTATCAGAAGGTCTCGTCCCAATAGCAACGGCTGCGTTTCGCTTAAGAATATCCAACAAGACAGAAATTCTTGTGGCCGATGGCATTTCGGTCAAAAATGTGGATAAGGAATTCAATGTCGGGAGACCCACAACGATTCCAAACAACCATCAAAGAAAGTGCCTCGATCCACTCCAACCAATTTTTCGTGTACAAAGGCTCCCACCAGATCTTGGATCGCATGAACAAATTTTTCTGTCGATATTCAACTCACGAAGTGCACTGGATACTCGCAACAGGTGTGTTCCCAAATTCTTGCAAATGTAATTGAATATGATCAGGAATCCGGTCGTTGATACCTGTGTAAGTCAGAATTTCTTGGTTAAGCCAAGTTGAAGGATCTTCTAGATTTAGCGGATTGGATCGTAGCTTCGTGTTGAGATGCTTGAAGAAATGTAGTCGAAGATAGAACTTCAGCTTCGCTTTTGTATATGCGGAATCGAGGATCATCGCATTCTTCCCGAAATCAGAAACTCCCCGATAAGTTCATGACTTATTTGAATTAAGTCCTTCTCAAGAAATTCCAAGAAGCAGGACACCTTTAGCAGCATTCGTCGAATCGCGCCAGGAGATATGTCCATAAAACCAGCCAACGTAGACACGGAAACATGACTTTGCAGCAGCACTAAAACGCTCATGAATTTGACGAATATCTCAATCTCTTCCTCTTGAGAATTCTCTAAGATAAAACGAAAGAAGACCCAGAATCACGTCTCCAAATCTTTTGGAAGAGATTCAATTGCACGGACGGCTTGCTTAACTTTCTTTAAAATTTGAGCCAATCCATACCAATGGGCTCAAAAGCAAAGCGACCTGTATAAGAACATGCCATCGGCTTTTGCAGTCAAAGTCATTGTAAGGTCGTCCAAATCTTCCTTCTCTGGAACGACATTAAGCTGTATGAAAGGTTCGATAATCTCTCGATGGACCTTATTCAAATCCTTTCGTTGAAACATTCTATTCAGCTCGATTGTGTTGGATTCAAATAAGGCAGCATATCTTCCTTGATCTCGTCTGTTGCGGCGCTAGTAAACAGAAACTTGACATTCAAAGGCAGTATTTGTAGAGCCGATTTCAACTCAATAATGAAATCCCTCCGAGATGTTCTCACATTGTCCAGCCCATCAACAACAAACAGGACCATCGGCTTTTTTTCAGAAACTATTTTCGATAGAGCGAGCAACAGAGGATCCGTGAGAAGCATTTTCAACTGTTGTGGAAGCGTAGATCCTGACGCTTCCTCCAACCGCGCTTCGCCAACCTCCGTTAGGGCACTTTCAAATAAGCCCCACGAATCGGCAAGACGATAAGCCAAGTCATTAATTACCGAACAGACGCTTGCGTTGACATCAGGCCGTAAGAAAAACCCATGATAGAAAGATGTTGGCGGTAGAATATCGAGAAAGATGTCGAATGGCAGCTGCTGAGGCGACTGTCTTCCCTGATCCACTCTTTCCGTGTATCCACATGACAGAAGTATTGGTATCAGATGTTTCCGTAGCCCATTTAGCAATGTCAGTCAAGAGCCATCCTCTCGTCGCCGGATGGAAGCGGGAATACTGAAGATTAAGCTGTTCCGTTGAAGAAACGGAAGACGGCTTTAAAATGCGGGCCAAAAGCCGAAGGCCATTCAGTGGAATAACTTCTGGTATCGTTTCATTGGTTGTAGAAGGAAGGTGAAGTTTGTTTGCCGTTCCAATATTGTATAGACTTGCACGGGGACGTAAAATCGATAACCGAGGTCTCCGATGAGCGTCAGACAGAGAAGAACCCGGCCTCATGTATGGAACTTGGTCATCGGGTGTTTCTAGTTCAGATTCTTGTTTTGCTATTCGAAAACTTGGTGAGCCTGGAATCAGCGCAGCTTTTTCTTGAATAATTTTAGCGAGAGCGTCGATTGAAGAGCGGTTTGCTTTTGACGAAGTCGATGAAGAATAGGACACAGTTCCAAGAGAGCAAGATCCTTCAACCAATCGAACCCAGCCAAAGCCTAGCTCTTCCGTAGGATTTATCAGTACCCCAACAGTAGCTTTGCCGAGAGTCAAAGCCAATTGCGCATCGCTCCGTGAAGAACGGTCGCTCTCAAGGGTTGAACTGAGACAGATGGCAAACAGAGCACTCTCCTTGATGGGATCATCCAAGCCATCTTCAGAAGCTTCGAATGACGTTGAAACTGCTATGTTTCGCTTCCGCAGAGAATAGACAATGTGAGCAGCCACAGCTGTGTCAGGTTTGCTAGAACAAGCATCAGCGTACATCGAGGCAGTTGAACCGAATTTACCAAAAAGCAAGGTATATGTCATAGCGAAGTCCAGATTCTAGGGGCAGTGTGGCTTCTGGCTTTGCGTCCTTCTTGACGTCCACTGTTGACAAGCTCATAGCAACAACAACCGGAGAGATGGCCTCATCGTCTAATGGCGCATTGGTATCATCTGTGAGAGACTTTCGGTCAGAGAAACTGAATAGATGCTTCGAACAGTACTTCTCATTTGAAAGGAAATATGAATAGTTTCAAACTATTTTCAAACTCATCTATGAATAGTGTCAAACTATTTTCAAACTCATCTCTAAGCTGCACTCATCCATTCTCTATTCCAAAAGACAATCCACGCCCATAGCAGTCGTGTTCAAGCCTTGCCCCAAATACCACTCGCAATCGTAATCATCGTACTTTGCCCCTGCCCAACAATAATAATCAATCGCAACAACATCGGTATTTGGATTCACAACACTCCATTTGGTCCAACTGACTCCACCCATCGCAAGGCCCGCAATCACCAAAACCACTAGCCCATTCGCCCCATCCCAAGCAGCACCCACAACATACAAGTACCGCTCATACACCCACTTGTGTCGCTTCGCAATCCAAACTTGACTTATGTATGCAACAATAAGCGGCGTAACAAACCAGGACTGATACCCACCAGGTCCCCACAAGCTGAAAAACAAAGGGAAATTCACAAGCTCCCAACGTCTTGATTGGACAATGTACCGATTACCCAGCCATGGTATCAGTGGGGCAATAAACCCAATAAGAAAACACCACAACAGTGGTTGATATCCTCCTCTTCGTTCTCCATCCTCCCCACCTTTGCTGCTGCTGAAAAACCGTGCCGGGCCTATTGCACCCATCATCCCCGACGAGCTATAAAAGCCAACGTAGAGGGAATACTGCCAATCAGGGCGCTCCAACAAATCCCCAGAATTAAACATGACAAAGTATGCAGCAAGCGTCGCGCTAATGGAGTTGATGAGTGTTCCCCAGACCTGGGAGAAAACGAGAGCATAAGGGGGGATATGTAGATATTGACCCAGTTTCAATCCTTGCGTCAGTGTGAGGGCTTGAGTGATGGTGTTGTATCCCCATGATTGGAATGTCATGTTTGCGATTGTTTGGCCAGGCAGGAGGAGTCCAACACTCATTTGTGCCAGCATGATGATGTTGAGTGGGTATCCACTGATTGCTTGAATGATTCCAAAAGGAAGAATGAATAGCGACGAGATCGCCAGGTTCAAGAAGATAGCCCACCATGGCATGCTATAAGGTGTCCAAAGAGACAAGGCGAAAGCTGCTGTCGTAGTGATGACCAAAAATATCAGGTACATCCAATCAGGAATTTCCGGGTATGAATCCATCATTTGTGTGTGCTTTTCGGTGAATTTCGAGTTCACTATTCTTGCCATTGCTTGTCGATAAACGTTTCCACCATGCCACAGCAAAACATGTGAAATTGTGGAAGAAATTGCGAGAAAAGATGCACCATAAGTAATCGCGTAGAAACCCGTAATTCGAATAGGTGAGACATCGATGTAGGCAGTTTCGTTTAAATTGTAATTGTCACTCTTATTGTACAAGAAATTGGCATCCAAAGGAGATCCAAGTGAGTACGCTGATGAGTTTGGATTGCCAGAAAAAAGAGAGAGTGAGTTCGGCATCGGGTTCAAGTTGACTCGGTCTGCTGTCAATAAGGATTCGAGTCCCCACACATCCAGTGAAAATAATATCGGTACAAGAATCCATTGAAAAAAGACACCACCGACAACATAGTTGAATGCTGCCCAAAATGGGGACGTAATGTAAACCGATCCTACAAATTGATGGTGATGTCAAAAAAAGGCAGTGACTACCCAACGATCACTGACTAAATACCTATGTAAGCCCAATCAAAAGATAGACCAAAAACACCTACTCCATTACTGGCGGAAGCAGCAACCGCGTTGAATGTGGACATCTTCCCTGAAGGTTTTCCTTTCAGACTCCCAATTCCAAAAAAACAAAGCAAAGATATGGCTTGTAGCACAGGGGCAAAGAACTGCGGCACCCACGAATAAGTGAACATTCCGGCAAAGGCATACCAAAACACCCTCATCCTTGATACTGACGTTGATTTGTTGTTTTCCGAAAGAGCAATGCCATCTTCGTTGACCCGATGAAACGAGGATAAAATCGCGATTGAAGATAAATTTCCAGGCCACCACATCGCTTTAGGCTTGACAAGAAATCGGCGGCAAAGTCCTGATAACCCATATCCAAGGAATTGAGTCACAAGCACGAATCCCAATGAGTGCCCAAACGATATGCTTGTGTTCCCCATGAACTTGGAATATACTTGAGTTACAACGTTTTCAATGCCGTATGGTGTTGTCGAGCAGGATGCCATGATGTCTGAAGTTTTTCGTTTTGCATGGTGGGATTCATCAGCCAGACTTTCGGGTAAAATGGGATACTCAACAGATCAATGCATGTTCCTTCAACGTGAACGGCCCAGGATTAAGAATCCCAATTGGTATAAATCGGGCCCATGCGGCACCCATCGGATAGCTGAGAATAGTTGCAATGTCTGCCCCAATCGCCAACACATTTGATCGAAAAGAAAAGACTGTGTTTGCAACAGAGATCAACATGCTCCAGAATGTACCGATTAAAACTGCTCGCACAGTGAAAGCCATTGTAGTCGGATCGTCGGTTTGCGGAACAAGAAACTCACTATACTCGGCAAGTCAATCTCAAGACAATCAATCGAGAGATCCTTACATGCTTTGCAAGAGTTCATCTTCTGGAAACACTGAGCTGTCGTATAATGGGCATTCTTTATCGATTACTTCGGAATTGGGATCCAAAGTCTGCGAAACAAGAAACGTGTCGCCAATTGTTTGGACCATCCAATTTTGGAACAGAACGAAAAACAGTCCGCACAGTATTTGTTCTTCACCCCCATAAATGAACTTTTGAGTCTGTCAACACAGCAATTGCCCCCTTTACAGGAACAATATCCATCACCTTCCCTTCATATTCCACCCCTCCCAACCTCTGCACCTCTCTGACAATTCCCTCAGGATTCACAGTGTGCAGTAACGCACATTGCTCTCCATCGCTGCCAGTTGCGAAGACTTGAATTCCACTCCTTAGTGTAAAACACCGGGATCGGGCGAGGAGAGGATTCCATGGAGTATGGTATTCAGCAATATGAGTCGATGTTGTTAATTTTGATGTACTTGACGGCGGCGGATCTTGGTGGGGAGAGGCATCAGGTGCTAGCTCTCTTGCAATTGTCTCAATAACGTGATTCAGTTGAGTTGGACGACGCCATGATGTGAATAGTGTATTGGTTTGATCGTTGTAAAAGGCGTTGGTGCATTTGTCACCACCTTCAGTTAAAAAAATTATCAGTTTGCGAACATCCCTTCCAGCATGAAATTAATAAACCTTTTGCTAAAGGAACGCAAGTGAACCCATCATCTACGATGGAAAAGCAGGAATCTCTGTTGGCTAATTTTTCAAGATAAAAACTAGTTGCCAAACTTCCCCCGACGAGAGAGTTGGAAGATTCAATGTGTTGTAGAGAATGGACACCGTTTCCGATTTTTCCCATACTCGAATGTGTGAGACTGTGCAAGACTGTAGAAGGGTTGCGGGTATCGTAAATTTGGACTATACTGTTGTTTCCGAGTCCGACGTATAGAATGTGTTGTCGAATTGTATCAAAGGAGCATGACCATCCTGGGGCAGAGAGATCAATGCTATTGTTTGAAGCACAAGATTAATAAAGAAGGCCAAAAAAGAGCCAGAAGCAGCAGACTGACCTCAGGTTAGCATAATCAGTTTCCGAAGAATACAGTTTGAGTTTCTTGTCTAACCCTGTGCTTAGAATGACATCTCGCACGCCGTTCCGAGACAAGACTTTAACATCCCGTATCACACCAGAATGCAACGGAGTAAAAACGCGCGATTTCATTTCAAGATTCCAAGCCGTGACGCCGAATTCTTTGTCTCCCATACCGTGAGCAAAATATAGAATTCCAGTATGATCCCATGAAGCAGCGCCGACGCGAACAGTTCCCTTGCTCAGAAACATTGATGTTCTCACTTTCAGTTTTGAGTCAAAGGGGGCAGATGATAGTATTCCAGAACTGATTATTCGTTCCAAGTCGCGTACTTTCAGTTTGAGGGTATCGTTTTCTAGTTCTAAAGCTTTTGCTTGACTTTGCGCAATATCTCGTGCTGCGTAGGCAGCTCTGAGCGTGGAATCATCAACAGCTGTCAGATTTTGGGCATACACATTTCGAACGTCAGTATGTTTTGCAGGAGCCCTATCCTTGGGATTAATACAACAGATTCGAATCTCTTAACTGATCAAATAAGAAGCAAAAATAACTGAACTTGCAAATAGGACATGTCTTTCCGTTATGCCGTTGGAGGTAATCCTTGATGCATTTCAACCCGAACAAGTGACCGCACTTCAAGGACGCTGAGCGATGAGTCCCTTGCGTTGTCCAGTTTCCATAGCATCTGATTGAATTTCAACTGATTAAATTGAGTTCCGGTGTTTGTCATTCCGTTACATGATGCATTCGTTCAGCGGTTCCGTGTCCCTCTCTTCAGCTTCTTGCCTCGCGTCCGCTTCTTCGCTTTCCGTTCGTTTTCTTTTCACAGACGTTTTTGGTTCCTGGAAGATATCTGCACGAACAAACAAGAGTATTAGAAAGTTGTTTCCCAGAGTTGTTCCAACCCTGAGTCCGTGGCTCATCAGAGACTGCCGCTGCCAACGGCTCTTGGTTTTCCTCTTCGCCATCGCTGCTTTCGCTAAAGAGCGGCTCTTCGTCAGAGTCGTCGGATGAAACACTGACAACATCGGCCATTGGATTCGGACAGAGTTCTTTTCTTTTATTCCGCTTTCCTTTTTCTTTGCAAAACAACTCTCTTCAAACACCAAATGTCTGAACGTAAAGTCCTCAACAAGTACTTCCCGCCGGACTTTGATCCTGCAAAGGTAAAATAGAGAGAGATGTGGAGAGAGAGAGGGAGAGAGTAGTTTGTGAACTCACCTCAACCACTTAACCACTACTCAATCAACTCACTCAACTCTTCTCTCTAGATCCCCCGCCGCAAAATGGCCGCTGACCAGCAACACAAAGTGCGCCTCATGGCTCCCTTCTCAATGCGATGCAACACTTGCGGCGACTACGTGTACAAGGGCAAAAAGTTTAACGCACGCAAGGAGAAAGTCGAAGGCGAAACATACCTCGGGATAATGATTTTCCGATTCTACATTCGATGTCCCAAGTGCTCTGCGGAAATCACATTCAAAACAGACCCGAAAAACACAGACTATGTTTGTGAGCATGGCGCAATGAGAAACTTTGAACCGTGGCGTGAAGAGACGGATGTAAATGAATTGAAGAAGGCGGAGAAGGAGAAGGAGGAGGAGAATAACCCCATGAAGGCGTTGGAGAATAGGACAGTTGCGTCCAAAGTTGAGATGGATATTTTGGATGCCTTGGATGAAATTCGTACGAGGAATGCTGCGACAGAAAGGATGGATGTGGCGGCTGTTTTGGATAGGCTGCAAGGAAAACAGAGGAAAGAGGTGGAGCGGCTATTGAAGGCTCAGGATGATGCTGATGAGGCCCTTGCACGTGCCGTGTTTAAATCGTCGGATGATGGTGTGGCGATCCGTCGGCTGGTGGAATCTGATGATGCCGCTTCATCATCAAGCTTTATACCACCAGTGGATTCCTTGGGTGGTGGGGTTGTAGTGGCTCCAAAAATTAGCGTGTCGGATTGGATTCCTGCTACATCAAAGAAACGAACGCAGGATTCTGCTTTGGGATTGTCTGTTGTTGCCAAAAAGAGCAAACATTCACCAGACCAAGTACTCCCAAAGCCATCCAATGAAGCTAAGGGGAAAGGGGTGGCAACTGCAACAACCGTCGGTATTTCTGCTTTAGCAGCGTATGGATCAGACGATGATGACTCCGACGCCTGAATTCACTATAACTTATAATAAAAACTCGGTTTTTGGCTTTGTTTTATTTGACCCAATAGAAAGAAAGTACATGACTTGAAAAAATAAACGATTTATGTGGAGGAAAGATATGTGGAGGAAAGAATTGCTTCTGGCAGGGAAGACCAAATGAGGTAACTTTTGAAGAGATTGGCCTTTTTTTTATATCAACAGAAACGCAAGAAGTAGAAGCAGTATTGGTTTGGATCCGCACAACCCCCGTTAATACACGGAGACAAACCGCAAGTGTCGTTTGCGTAATTCCAAGTACCAGCGCATCGGGTGGCCCACTGCTTCTCTGTTGTGAAAGGCCCTTGGGGAGGGTAACCCTCACCGACTCTCTCTCCATCCAATGCTTTTCGGAGAGTTTGAGAGTAAGTGGAAAATGCTGGGTTTGAAGACGACACGTCATAGACAGAGATTCCATAAAACTGGGGGTTGCTGCCAACAGTATCAAGCACGGCTTGAAGCTGACCAGGTTTCAAGAAACCTCCAGTAATAGCTGATGTATCGTCTCCAGCAAGTCCAATCACAAGGGGGCCCTTGTACAACTTGGTCCAAACATCAAAGTTGAAACCAAACGGATACGAGCATGTGGGGTTGTTGTAGTACTGGATAATAACCCAGTCAAAGAGCTCAGGGTTGGACTTGATGATGGGTCCAGTGTTCAGATCCATGTCCACACCGTTCAAAAAGCATTGAGGAACAGCAGCAAACTTTGAAGATGGACTCAGTTTCTTGAGAGTTTGAAGCATGACAGTTTGCTCCTGGGTAAAGTACGGGCCCGTCTTTTCAACATCGAATTCGATACCATCGAGAACGGCACTTCCAAAGGGACGAGTGGAGGAATTTCCTTGAAGGAAACTGTTGTAAATAATGTTGGCATACAGAGCACCATCCCCAGGAATGAAATCATATGGTGAGTGCATGTCTCCACCAATAGAGAGCATGACTTTGATATTTTTGGATTGGCAGTATGTGATGTCTTCGCCAACTTTAAGGAATACCTTGGGCTGTGCGATTTTTCGGTCAACCCTGAAATCACAAATCTTGAAATTACTTTGTTCCTTACATCAATAGGATTCCCGTTTAAATTGGCACTAACACGACCCCCAGCTGCTACTTCATACCGTCCAATGATGGATAGATCCAGACCCCAGTGACCGTCACCGCCTCCCCATTCATGCATAAAGGCAATGTTCATTGTCTGGTAGTAGCCCAGGTCGCAGTAGTACCGAAGCGGCTTTTGCTGGTCAGCATCGGGGATTGTTCGCGTGTTGCGTCCCAAAGGCCCAACTCCGTTTCCTGTTTTAACGTGGGAAAGTGATGAGCGATAAAATCAATTTGGGCTTGTTTTCGATTAAAGAGGTCAACAACACACCGATGGCAGACTGGCCCCAGTATCCAAAGAACTGCTTTCCCTTCAGCGTCGTAGTTCCGTTCCCCTTCGACACTCCCGTAGTGGCTGAAGCACCTGGCGCTGAGCTCGAGGACGAGTTTGAGGTTGATGCAGAGTCTTTGCGGGTCAGGAAGTAGGCAGCAAGCGATGCGGCAATCACCAGAATCGCCACGGCTGAGCCAATAATAATTGCCTTCTGCTTCTTGCTGTTCTTGGTGGTTACTGGCACGGGCTGCTGTTCGCCGCCAACTTGTTCCTCATGAGTCTTTGCCATTTGCTGGGATGGAATTTTTTGAAAGCAGTTGAAAATGAATTCATCGCTGTTTCCTTCATAGAGTTAAGTTGCGAGGTTGTAACCAGCTCTGAGTTTATGACGGAGGCGCGTCCTATGTCGAAGTTGACGGTTCATTGGGCTGACTTGTTCGTCTTGAGGTCCACTTTGACAGGTGAAGAATCATTTCAAAAACGCAACCATGGTTACCATTCATCATCGATTTAATACCATTGCGACTCTCCCTAGTTTGAAGAATCTCCTCAAAACCTCTTGTGCGATTCAATTAGTCCCGCCAGCCACCATTATCTATATACTATTACGGCTCCACTCCGCCCTGCTCGACGAGTCGGAATAAGGTCGTTTGGCTTGTGCGTGTCATTCTTTGTATGGACGGGCTCATTGGGATCCTTGTCATTACCTTTGATATTGTTCTGCTTTATTCCATCGTGTTCACTGAAGTACCTTCACCAAGTCTACTTTGATTATGACGAAAATCGCGTAAAGCGCAATTTTCAAAATCAACAGGCATAGGTCGAACATGGAGGTCACGTGTAGCTACCAAGCAGAGAACGGAGGGCCGGAAGAGGACAGAACAAGGGCACGGTGGAGAAACGCGATGTCTCTCGGGACTCTAACCCACCTTTAGTGCAGGCACCAAAGCTATGAGACATCTTAACAGTGCATTGAACTTTATTTTTGAAAATACCAACCAACCTTCGGCTGTAAAGGTTAAAAGAGAGTTTATCGTAATCTGCCCGGCACGGAATTGTAAGCACGTTCTCGTATTTTGGATTAAAGGTGATGTTTGCTAGGGCTGGAGTTGTTGGTCGCGAAAGTAGATGGCATCCCGTTGTGTATTCTATTTATGGGTTGGGATTCATGCGCGAGTAAAAGTTCAAGTGCATCTTATCGGTACAAATGAGAAGTGGGACCGTAGCATTAGATGCAGGAATAATTGGCGCGGACAGCAATTTTCGAAATAGTTTTCTATAACGTAATCCCTCGTCAAAAATTTCAACAAAGAATTGTTAGATTTTACTTCAGAAAACAGTTCGCACTGTCATATCAAACAAAGAAAAATAAACGGCCTAGTTTTCTCTCTTGTATCTCCAGTCCTTGATTCTGAACTCCATGGCATACTCCATGACCCTTCCACCTTTGTAAAACTCAGTTTCGAGGGCAGTGTGATTGAAACCCATCAAGACCAGATCCTTGACGGGAAACTCTTCTGCAACTTTCTCACGAAGTTTCTTGATGCGCAATTCTCCAATCTTTGGACCCAACGCCTTTCCAGGTGCCTCGCACGCGCTCAAAACAAGCTCAAGCGCGTCTTCTGAAGTGATATAAGCGGCAGTCTCCTGAAGGTATTTGACAGATTCATCGATTGTCCAACCACGAGCATGCAACCCAGTATCGACCACAAGCATAATGGAGTTGAGGAGTTCGCGTTCCAATTTTCCAAAGATTTGGAATGGGCTGGTGTAGAATCCCAGCTCGGTTCCACAAGATTCGGCGTAGTGTGGCCATGCCTGAGACTTTGTCAGCTTGTGTTCAGTTTTGAAGAACCGTTCTCGATCATTCATTGTTTCCATTTGATGACTATTTAAATTAAGATAATATTGTGAGTGAAAATATGACAAAAAGCAGGTGTTGATAACTCAACTAAGCTCCAGGATAAAGCTATAGAAAAAGATAGAAGGGATAGTACGTTATTGAAGTGGTCTACAATAAAAGGGAGAAAGCAACATTACTTTGTTCAGAATAATAGCCTCCCATTGATGATTCGGGAGCTCCAATAGTTTTTTCACATTGACTTCAAAAGCTCTCTGGTTCCGAAAAGCGTTAGGAGTATTTTTGAACTGCACCAGAGGCGCAGAGTCCTCATTCTCAACCGCAACGCGTGTAGTGGCTTGAATTGCGTATTTGTAAGCACTGGTTTTGAAGAAATTTCAATCAAACGATAAAATCTCTATTTCACCAACGAACCGAAGCGACGTGAAAGTGAAATGCTTTGACGCCTCAAAAGCAGCAGTAATTATGCTGCCAAACTTTTCAAAGGCTGTGTCGCCGTCTGCTTCAAAGAGATCGGGGAACGCTTGGCGATCGCGAAGACTGCAGGCAAAGGCTTGAATGTCCCCGCCTTGACCGAGAGTCTTCATAATACTGAGCATTTCAGTCTGAATTCTCTCGATTTCTGAAAGTCCGATGGCGCGGATTTCATCAGGTGCTTCATCCGACAAGCAGTACTGGCGGATGTACTCTTGATAGGCCTGAAAGAAATTCACGTAAATATATAGATTACATGATATAGAGCCCCTAAAACAAAGGCAAAAACCTTTTCATAACCAGGGAGTTCATAAATTCCTGGATACGGTCTTGCGTGTGACAGATACGTGTCTTGTAAAAAGGCTGCCAATTACTGAAATCCGCAATTCAATGGTTGCAGTGCCTCTGAAAACACCGGCTTTTCCTTGACCAAGTCTAGACGACGGGAAAACATGCGAGGTTGTGCAAATGGAGGAACGCACATTGCCGACTGAATGGCTTGTGTGTCTGTAAATTCTTTGCAGAAGGAAATAAAGCGCTCCACTGTTTCGCGATTCAAAGTTACTTTAAGATTGATTGCAGTGCGCAAGTTCTCGATCACAGCAGGGATTTGGGCAGCGGCAAGCTGCAGACGCTTGAGATGATTTCCTGTGGTTTGCTCAATGGTTGCCCAGCGGAAGAATTCCTCCAAGCCAAAAAGAGGGTTATCATCTCTGCAAATGCAACATTTTAATGAAGGAGCAATCAGAAGGCATACAGATACATACTTGGAAATGAAACCCAGCGCAAACCAATCTGTTCTTGACAAATCGTAGATGTCCACACCGACAGTGTCTTTGAAAGCCGTCAGTGCAATTGCACTCTCTGGATTGTATTCATTTGGCTTCATCTCTGCCGCCTCCGCTTGCAGCTGGCGGGCAATCTTCACAAACTCGGTTCTTGCCGCTTCAGAGACATCAAACATTGAAGTTTCCAGGAGAATCAGGCGGCAGCCGCTGTCTAGCAACAGGAACGGCTTGCCCAAGTAGCGCAGCTTAGCGTCGGCGTAGTCTGCCAAAATGGTCATTGCCGTTTTCGATCAATTTCCTGTTTGCAACCGATTTGCCACCAATTTGATCCAATTTGCTGACCAATTCAATTTGCTCCAATTTAATGTTCTGGTGGTGGCAGCAGAAAGAGCCGCTGAACGATGAGGAAGCCGTAAAACTCGGTTTCAAAGACGGCGCGGAAAAGAAAGCGGCGTACGCAAGGGTTGATGAGCAATTGGTGAATCCTTACCAGGCGTCGTTGGCTACAATTATCCAGAATAGTCCTAGTGACGACAAAAGGATGTGCTTGCTGGCGTTCAAGTATGTTCAATCCTGATTTTGCTTTTGCTTTTCCCTTTTATGTGGCTGATTGTTTGTACAGTGATAACAAACTGGATCGCGCTATTGCCTGTTTAACTGCAACTGAAATGCTGGCGCAAGGAGTTGTAGTCGTAACAACAGCTCCTCTTGGACCGGGATTTGCTGAAGCCGAATGCCTCGCAGGAACCAATGTGTTGAAGGCGCTGGAAGACCCCGATCAATTTGGCAGTAAGCATTCTGCACTTGGTTAAATGGTTTAACACGGCGTATAATTCAAAAGGTCTGACTGATGTTGAAAAGGAAGCCTACAAGCGATATAAAGATGCTCCTGCAGTATTTTTGCTATCCAACGAAAGCATGGTATCCCACTCGTTATTTGGTGGCTGTACTCATAACAAACGTACTGCAGGGAAACTCCTCCTTCCGAAATCTGCACAGGGAACATAATCTTGCTGGAAATCGTTTCGCTTCTGTGCGCATCGGAGAATTTGATGCCGAAAGAGTGGCAGATTACCACAATTTAAACCGAGCTCCTGGCGAACCAAGCATGACCGAGAAAGAAGCTACAGAAGCAATCGAGGAAGCTAAAAGGGTGGACCATAGATTCGATAACCTCTTTGTTGCAACGGATGGTTCTGAGCGTCGCAATAAAAAAGCCGCCGAGGATTTGACAAAGGAAGTGAGCCAAATGGTTGCGCAGGAAATAGGTTGGATATATACTTTTAGTTGGTTGATGAAGTTGTGGGCTAACAACCTCAATCGTTGTAGACCAAAACGCTGTCAATGCCTTGAATCAGTTTGACGTGTTCATCAGTTATCAGTAAGCGTCGAATAGCCAAAATTTTTGTTGCCAATCACGAATAAAGCTCGCGGAGGGAGTGATTTGCTGGGCCATCGTGGTGTAGTAAAGGAGCCTAGCGGAGTTTGAATTTGCTAAACAAATTCTCTCCCGGAAGCACCTGCTACTACATCCAGCGTAGTCGCTCACAGAAAACGAAACTTTCGAATTATGACATCAAGAAAAACTCGGGCTACTTTGAAGGATGCGCTTCGAGGCGCATCCCCCAAAGACGGTTTTGAAATCATTCGTCCAGCCGCAACGACCCTACCGACTCAAACCGCACTCCTGGGGTCATCAGTAGTTGAAAAACGTGCACGAGAAGGGAGTGACCCAGCCGAACATCAGCAAGTGGCCACTAAAAGACCAAAGAAGAAGAAGAAGGCGACCGTGGTTAGACCTGTCAACACACCAGCTCAACAAGTAGCACAAAATTATGCCACCACCGGCCCCGCTTCAGTCTCAAGCGTCTACATGCCATCACCGGTGCTCAACATTAGTAACCGTCTCAACTCTTTGGTGGACCAATCCCCGCGCTTCCCCCAGACAGGCGTTGCGCCTATTGCCCTACGTCTCGGTGGTAAACCGAGCTTAGTGAACAGCACAAACGGTCTCGCTAGAATTCGCGCGTCAGGAGATGGTTATGCTTCCCTCTCCTCCGACGACCGTTTAAATGCGCTCCTTCACAAATTTGAGGAAGAAGAACAACCTGAAGCGGCCTTCCATTGCCCACTTCCTTCTCAAAAAGTACGCACACTATCCGATGCAGAGATATCTCAGTCACTGTCGTCCTTCGCGGATTTTTTCAGATCTATACCAGTACAGGAGTTTGGCATCGACAGAACCCCCACTGCAGCTTTGATTTCCCCTTCGTCAGACCAGAGAAAATTCTTTACCATTCTAGTCAACGAAACCGCAGCCAATTTCAACCATCTCAACGAAGCAGGAAAATTGCTTACCCAGATTTTTGGAACTACCCTGCAAGGAAATTTGACAGTCTTAGCGCCAGTTATTGCCTGCAAGAACTCTTTGGCCTTCATCTCATTAATCAAAAATTTGCCATTGTCTGACCTGGGCATCTGGTCTCCATTGGCCACGAACACGTCCATTAGAGAGTTATCCGGCCTCCCTCAACAGTTTCCCTGCATGGAACCAGGCGCTTGCTATCTTCGCCAAGGAAAACCCAAACTCTAAAATTGCTTCTTTCGATCATTTTTTCTTGGCTCTCGAATGCTTTCAGGCAGCTGCAAAGATGTTCTTCGTGGATGGTTCGGGCCACCCCTTCAGAGCCGAAGAGTTTCGTCTATTTAACGAAAGCCTGTCAGCTGCAAAAGCCGGTTATCCTTCTCTCACGCTGCAAAAGCTCCTCCAGTTTACAGCAGAATGGTCCACGTTCTGCGCCACTCCGCGCCGCTTTAACGGGACAGCTGGAGCGGTCCTATCGCGTTTGTCAGAAGAGTCTTTGGAACGTAACGAAATGTGGACAAGAATCACAGGCTTACCTCCGGTCCCTCCTCCTGGGCCTTCACGGAACGAATGGAGAGCAAAAGCTATCTTAGCTCAAGCATCATTTGACGCGGTCAACACTAGCACCAATCATTCGGCACCAAACAACGGTGCAAACAGTGACCCCACCTTGACGCAGCCCCGCTCCAAAAACCCAAGGAAAGCCATCATTCTGAATATCAACGACATTCGCAAGTTGTCTCACAACAACAAGGAAATCTGCATCAAGTGGAACGCTCACGCTTGTATTGGAGACAGCAACACAAAATGCACCCGAGCTCACGTGTGCGTGTTCTGCCTGAAGGAAGAAGGAACAATAGTCGACCACAAGGCATGGGACGCTCACCCTCACATCAGACGTACTCCCCAGGCGGCAGCTCAGTCCGGCCCCTTTTAATTCCGCGCTGGCAGGGGACGCGTTGTCTTATCCCCTCCATCAACAACCTGTTGGTTACGCCGACAGGCCTGATGGTGTTTCTCTCAGTTTTTCAGCGTTGGAAGATTTGAATGCTCTTGAGTCGCTAAACGACCTCAATAAAGCCGCTTCTCTTCTCTATCAACCTGCAACAACTGTCTTAACACCACTTAACCCTACCACTCAGCTGTCACTTTCAGGTCTTCTCGGGCCAGTCCCTCCTCCGCCAGGTTCCACACTTCCTGCCTGCGCAAAGCTTTACGCAAATCGTCATAAGACGGCTGCCGACGACATGGGTCTCTATTTCGACTTTTCAACGAGTTTACCATTCGACCATGCATGGTCCGCCAGCGAGCGTGGAATTAACGTCAGTAAACTAAAACCGAAATGGACTCGAGGCAGAACCTTTGATCCAACTTTCAAAGGATTTGTCCAGTCAGGTTACGCCACCACTACAGCAACACCATTACCATCGCCACCAGTTGATCATCCAAACTTCAACAAGATTGCTAACTACTTCAGCAAGTTGGATTGCTTCAAAATCGTTTGCCCAATCGACATCAAGGCTTTTGCCTCAGCCTTTGCTTCCCACCCAAATAAACCATACATAGCGTCAGTAATTCGCGGATTCTCTGAAGGTTTCTGGACAGGCGACGGGGATTTAGATCGCCCTATCTCGCCAAGATTGCGCCATTCCACTGAAATACCCTCGCCCGATCTCCACAGGGAGCTGGGCGAAAAGACCATGAAAGAACTGAAAGCTGGTCGGGTTTCGGGTCCCTTCTCATCCCTGCCAATGTTTTGCGCAAGTGTTCCCACTTTCGTCTTGGAACAAAAGGACAAATTCAGACTTATTTACAATCTCTCCAAAGACACAAAGGGGAAAATCCTTCAACTCATTCATCTCCAGAGACGAAGCTAAGGTTCAATACGACACTCCAAACGATCTCATCCCTTTCATCAGGGAACTACACAACACCTGTCCCGCAGACCATGTAGTCGTCATATGGAAAGTTGACGTCAAAGGTGCTTTTCGTCTATTACCGTTGCACCCGGTTCTCCAAGGGCTGCATTGGATCTTCTGGAACGGAAATTATTACCTTGATCATTGCGTCTCTTTTGGAGTCCGTTCCGGACCGTCCCTCTTCACTTCAGCTGTGAGCCACCTGATCACGTGGTATGCTGCCACTTTACTTGGAATCCTGGCCCTTGTGTACATGGACGATTTCTTCGGCGCCTGTATTCAGAACAAGGCGGATTTCCTCAACAAAGTCCCACCCGTGCCAATGATCAGCTTGAAAAACTTTATCCATAGCTTAGGCATACCCACTTCCGACGAAAAAGACGAATACGGACAAATAGTTACCATCACAGGATTTGTCATGAACACCGAAAATCTGTCCATCTCTATCACCGACGACTCCCGTGCGGCGCTACTCGACACCCTCGGTAACTGGATCAAAAACCCTATTGCAAGAAGACTAAAGGACTGGTGCTGTCTTACCGGTTACTTGAATTGGGCCTGTAATATTTTCGTACTGTGGAAGCCTTGGTTCGCCGTTCTTTACAAAACTATGGGGTACGCCAACGGGAACATGTTATGCCTCCTCGCACCTTCCCCACAAACTCTATCCTCCCTCGAATACCTTCATCACTCTCTCGAAAAGGCCAAGCCTTCGCGGATGTTCCTTCAAGAAGCTTGGTTAATGAAAGAGGCAGAGTTGATCTTCTACGCCGACGCTTGCCCGTTCGGCCTCTCGATCTGGTTCCCTCAGTTCAACCAGCTCTACTTCTACTGGTACGATGGCTCTTCAACTTTCGACGGCTTCCATTTCAACGGTGCAACTATGCACATAGGCACAGTAGAGCTTTTCGCTCAAGCCACCGCCTTCTACGTCGCCATGAAGAATTCCCTCCCTGGTTCCCGTATCTTAGGTTTCTGTGACAACCAAGGCGCTCGCGCGAACTTTGATACTTTACATTCCTCCGTGGATCTCAATGTTGCCATCCTTAAGTCGTTCGTCTCTTTGGAACTGGAACACGGGTTCTCGCCAAGAGTGCTTTACATCCCAGGAAAAAGAAATATCATAGCCGACGCAGGGTCCAGACGCGACTTGGACTTAGTGAGGTCTCTCTGCCCCGGCATCAAAATTCGAGAGCTCTCTCTCAAAGACTTGTTGCCGCTGCACCCTCCCTTCAACTTGGCTTTCGCCAATAAGAAACAATAAATGCTAGACATTTATACATTCTTCCGAAGCCATTTTTTAAAAAAAAAAAAAAAAAAAAAAGCCGCCCGCCAATGTCAAAATTCAACTCTCGGAAAGTCGTGCCGCTTATATCTCTCCCAGACCTTCACAGGCTATCAGAAAGACTGGTTTCTTCAGCTTTCGAATCTACTACCATCCGATCTCACAATACAGCGTGGCAGCATTGGCTCATGTTTTGTGCCACATTCCCAGGGCTAGCTACGTCAGGCCTTCCAGATTCTACAAATCTGCTAATATTGTGGTGCTCATGGATGCATCACCGCGGTTATCCAGCGTCTTCAATAGGCACATGGCTTGGCGGGCTTGGTGCAGTTTACTCGTCGTTAGGTTTTGACGATTGGAAGTCTATTCGCGAAAACAAGCGCCTCCAACTTACCATAATCGGAATTGAGAAGGAACATATTCGTCGGAATCTACCTCCGGCTCGTGACGGGTTTTACCTCACCGCCGACGCTGTAGCTACTCTCTTGAACAGTAATTTATGTCAGTCTTTGTCACACTACGACGAGAGCCTCTTCAAATTCATGCTGGTCTTGGGTTTTTTCGGCCTACACAGGCTTGCCGAATTATCCGACTACGACGACCCTGACTTAGTGTGCCCTTGGAAGAGGATTAAACTCTCTTCCCTTGACGCCGATACGCCGCTGATCGACGACGCACTGGACTTCATTTCTTACGTTCTCCGGGTCCACAAGCCGGACCAACGAGGAAAAGGCGTCACAGTCTTCATTCACAAGCAGAAACCTCACCCAGAGTTCCCGCACATGGATCCTATTCGCACCTCGAAAACTTACATTAAGTTGCGAGCTTCGCGCCACTCTCTCGATAACGACGTGTTGCTACTAAAAGAGAATGGTCTCATCCCCACCAGGTCATGGTTTTTATCGCGGCTGAGTGAATTTCTGGGCAAACAAGTCGGGTCTAAATGCCTCAGAGCCGGAGGCGCTACATACCTGGCACTTCGCGGCTGTTCTGCAAACACTATAAAAATCCAAGGCCGTTGGTCCTCAGATGCTTGGGAACTATACGTCAGAGAGTTTCCGGCTCTGCAAAAAGCGCTCGCCACGAAGCCTCTTTCCATGAAAACTCTCATTACCGGTGGTTTGCTTCCCTTGGCTTCGCCTAAGCTCAACTCTACCATGTTAGGGCCCGGTTAGGCGCCACACGTGGGGGCCCTACACCTGTAGGCATCCTTACCGGCGTGTTTTCCCTCTTGTCTTCTAAGTTGACTGCACGACCCTAGGCGCTGTCGATGCTGTGAGTGCTCTGCACCTACACATGTTCAGTCTCTTTGCGTTGTTAGTCAATAAAAGATTTATTGCCCCACAACCCTTGCTGGACCTGTCGGAACATGTATCGCTAGTGAGCTGGACGGAGCTGTTCGATGGTTGTTGCCAATCACGAATAAAGCTCGCGGAGGGAGTGATTTGCTGGGCCATCGTGGTGTAGTAAAGGAGCCTAGCGGAGTTTGAATTTGCTAAACAAATTCTCTCCCGGAAGCACCTGCTACTACATCCAGCGTAGTCGCTCACAGAAAACGAAACTCCCACCCACCGCTCCCCGTCCGTTGTTCTTCGCTCCTTACACGCCTATTCGTCAGTCACCCCCAGCAACAGCACGTTGTTTTTACTCACAGCAGTGAATTCTCACATCGATTCTTGCCTTCGTCACATCAACAAAAGAAGGGAGAAGGAGGCGCCACACGTGGGGGCCCTACACCTGTAGGCATCCTTACCGGCGTGTTTTCCCTCTTGTCTTCTAAGTTGACTGCACGACCCTAGGCGCTGTCGATGCTGTGAGTGCTCTGCACCTACACATGTTCAGTCTCTTTGCGTTGTTAGTCAATAAAAGATTTATTGCCCCACAACCCTTGCTGGACCTGTCGGAACATGTATCGCTAGTGAGCTGGACGGAGCTGTTCGATGGATATGTTAATCAAATTTTTCCTTTGGATATTCAGGTGGGGTAACCAAAAAGAAGCAATCGACCTTGCACTCAAACTATCAGGGCCTCCACACAATCTGAAAGTGTACCTCGATCTTGATCGCATGCATGAAAATATTCCCCGCAATATGCAACGAAATGTGGCAAACTCGAAGTATTTGGTGGCTATGCATAACAACCTGTATGCGGTAACGTAACTCATCGTGTGTTCAAAAAACCATTCAATAATCTATGTCGCAAATAGTCATCAAGAAACTGCGGTTCAGAGTTTTATACTGCCAAGGAAACTGGAATTCCCATGGCCATTGTTCATGTTGGAGATGGCCCACACCATCATCTGCCTGCAGACTCATCAACAATTCGAATTTATTCCACTGAGAATGATACAGCAGAAATCGTTCGACAAATTGCCGAGTCCGCGACAGGAATGATTCCACCTGCTGAATTAATTAATGATCAAGGTTGCCCCCCTCACCCTTATTCTTTTTTTGTGTTGTGTGCATCTGACCTTTACATATTAAATTCAAGGCACAACTTTAACGCGAGCAGCGCTTGAAGAAAAGGGAAAGAAACTTCCCTCCTTCCAACATGCCGATCTGATTGCCACAAACGATGCCATTGAAAGAGTAACTGGAAAGAGGACAGATATCCCTCCTGAAGTAAAGCCATTTCTTGAAGGAGTCAAAGTTGTTGGTGTCCTATACGATGAGTTGGGTATTTTTGTTTGTTTGTCTTTTCATTTGTCACTCCTAATTGTGTTGGCAGAACTCAAGAGACTCAAGCCCAAGAATTAAAGGACAAACTTGAAACAGTTTCGCCAGGCATTGAAGTCAAACTGTACACTGTTCAAGATTTAGAAAAGGGCAACCAATTGCCTCCCAAACATGATCGTTCTTTTGTCATTTGCGAAAACCTGGAAGGGGACAAAGAAAAGAATAATATGACGGGATTATATATGAATGCTCAAGACTCGGCATCGGTCATTTACATTGGAACCCAAAAACAGGTCCTTAAAGCTGCACCCGAGTTAGCAGGTGTAACTGGCGTCCCAATGGATAATATTCCGAAAATCAATGATCCGGCCAGTTTTGGTATTTACTTTTCATGTATTTAATTATGTAATGACAATAAGGGAATGAAATCAGCAACAATTCTTCACAGGTACCCCGCAACTATGCTTTAGTGAAACATCAAAACGCGTCAAAGCTGTGGAAGAAATTTTAAGAAAGTATGTTGTGTGTGTGTCTGTGTGTGTGTATATATGGATTAACGTTATCGTACATACAGCTTTCCATTCGGCGAAAACACTACTCCTGTTGAGGCTGCAAAACTTTTAATTAAGTTGGTTGGGGCCGGGGCTCTAACTGATGAGCAATTGAGAACTTGTGCCCTCGCTGAAAACATGGATCCAATTTTGGATGTGTTCTATGATGTCACAAACGACAACGATAACTTACATCGCTACAGTGGGATAGTTACTTTGATCGATGGTTTGGCAAACGATTACGTGAACAAAGATGACTTTGAGTCAGCAGATAAGGTAATTCTTTTTTTATTGTGATGTTTGAGGCTTGTTTCTTAGCAACCTATATAAATACAGAGGCGGCAATATTGCGCATATCTCGTTGCCGCCATGGGTTTGAGTGAAGGCGCCTCTAAGATAATTATGGCCGAATATGACAGGAAGCTGGGTGACACCACCAACACTCAAAACCAAACAGCCGCGGTAAACGCAGATAACGATGAAAATGTAAACGCGGATGAAGGAGAATTGGCCACATAAAGAAAAATAGATGTCATCAAAAAATATATTCGTTTAGTTCCGTTTTTTGTTTTTTTTTTTTCAAAACTTGAACTTTTCATCTTTTCCACCCTTCTTCCCGGCGCCACTGCCAGTATCATCTTTCTTTCTCTTCTTTGCCATTTGTCGATTCGCGTGCTCAGCAACCAAATCACTAAAGTCTTCACCAGCAGCTTCTTTTCGGGCCGCCTTCATTTTTTCTTCGTAAGCTCGTTTGACACCATCACCTTCCAATCCTTCCTCGAGATCTTCAGGGTTCAAACTCATGGCAACAGGTTTATCATTCACAAGACCAGGCATTGGTTTTCGTTTCCGTGACGATTCGGAGGCTGTTCCCGATGAAGGCGGTGGTGGGGCGAATTGGGAGCCTGCAGAAGACAGATCGTAGGTGTGCTGGGATCCCATGAATCCACGGACAGCGGTATCTTTTTGAGGAATGATTTTGTACAGCTCCTTGGGGCCTTCGTCTCTGTTTTTTGTGTGTGTGGTGCGAAGAATAAGCTGGGCGAAACAGTGAATGGTGTTAGAGAGATTACCTTCGAGACTCTTTACGCAATTCAATGTAATCTGGAGTCTCAAGACCGCTTGGAACTGACGCGAGACCAGATGGGGTGACTAGACCACTTTCGGGATAGGCCTGAGAAGGAGCCGATTCTTCTTGATGTTGTTCTTCTTCGTCGCCTTGTTCCTCCTCCTCTTCGTCTTCTGCTTCTTCTACTTCTTCTTCTGGTTCAAGTTCTCCCCAAAGTGTACGCTCTACTTGTGCGATGTGCTAATATTTATGCCAATTAGTTTGTTTCCTCACGAAGTGCCATAAGAAAAGCTATTTACCCGTTGATCAACAACTTCTACAGCTGAAACTCCAAAGACATCTCCATACAGAGGCCTTCCAAACTCATCAACTGGAGGTTTACCCCATCCACCCGCATGGTATCCCCATTGTGCGCCTTGTGGAATCGGACAATTGAGACCAGGCACTTTGAGACCGGGGTATGAAGGTGGAGGACCATATCGCTGCATATTAACCAACCACGGTGGAGCAACCAAATTATCTGTGATTCCAAGCGCGTCCTTAAGCTCGTCAGAGAGCTGACCAGGTTTTTTGAGTTTAAGTTTGGTTTCGTACTCTTTTCCTTCGTAGTACCTGTTTTTTTGGTTGCGTCGTTCAACAAAAAATACAAGGACGAAGTTGGCTACCATGCTTACATATCGCCATGCAGCGAGAGCCTGGGCTTTGTCTGCCATCTAAAAAACGCGTCATGCAGCTTTTGGTAGTCGATATCCAGTTTCCCCATCCTTGGTTGAGTTCGTTCTCTTGTTTTGGCTTTTAACTTTGACGCATCCTCCTTTTCCTTGACGGCTTGACGTAAATCCATGATTCCAGTCTGCTTGATAAAATCTGATGCAAGAGGGTGTAAGAGGAGAAATAAAGAAGGTGAAATCCTATTTCGAACCTGGGAGATCAAAAGGAGGCTTTTCAATTCCACGCTTTCCTTGTAGGTACTTTCTTTTTTGCTGCCAGTGAATGGGAACAGGTACCGTATTTCTGTACGATTTCAAGTGCACAAGCAACTTTGGATCGGCAGCAGTTACATCCACCCACTTTTTTGTAATTCGTTTTTAGAATGAGTTGGCTAGAGAGACGCAGCCAAAAACGCACCTCAACGACATCGGGCTTAATGACCAGCTGCTTTAGTTGTGCAATTGAAAGTCTCGCTTCCAGTTTCTTTTTCTTCTTTGAAGCATCGCCCTTTTCATCATTATCACTGTCGCTTTCATCATTCTTCTCCTTGTCGTCACCCTCCTCTTTACCCTCTTCCTTTTCTGCATCCTTCTCTTCCACTTCATCGGCTTCAGTCTTCCATGCCTCTTTTGCTCTTGTTTCAAACTTGTCAAAAACTTGAGCAAACTCGGAAAAATCAGCTTCAAAAGCGGGTTTTGGCGCGGCAACGTATTCGACTGAAAAGAACAGGTTCTGAGTGATTGTTTTTTTTAGTATTTGTTTGTTTTTTACGTTTTAGTTCTTGAAGAACCAACTGCGGATAAAATCACCTCTGACTCTGAAGCATCGGCAGACTCAGACGAAGCAATCAAAGCTGCGTGTTTTGGTGTTGCTTTTGCCGCTTTCTTTCTCCTTGTGGCCTTCTTTTGGTCTTTGGCTTTTGCTGTTGTGGTTGGGGCCATTTTAATTGTTTTTTTTTTGAAAGAACAACTCTCGATCACCAAATGGACGAAGAAGATCTGTTTGTTGATCTGATGGAAGATGATGATGAAGATGATAATGATGATGATGACGAAGTGGACGCTGGAGACGATGTGATTCCAGGAGAAGACTATCACCTTACGCTGCAGCAATTGTTTGAGCGAGTTCCCTCACCACCCAAAGCTGTCCTGTCCTTGTCGCAATACATTCGCACGGATCTGTTTCAGTATCAGCTCGACAGCATCAGTCGGATGATTGCGATGGAGGAAGAAAGCGACGCTGGGCCTGACGAGACTTTGGGACCAGTGCGCGGTGGAATCCTCTGTGAAAACATGGGAACTGGAAAGACGCTGATGGTCATTGGACTTGTTGCGGCGACGCTCGACAAACCTGCTCGACTTTTGAACGAAAGATGGCAAGTGAGTGTGGGTCAGCAGCTAGATTGGACAGCTCGATCTTCGTCTGATGGATCTACTGTATTCCACGAACCTCCAAGAAGAGACATTCTCGATGACCGAGAACAGATTCTCTCATTGATTCAATTGGCCTTGTGTTCAGTCAAAGTCAAATTCCAAAGTTCGCCAGACATAACCGAGTTTCTGACTGAGCGACTTCCACATCTGGAGCATGCATATAAGTCTATTCAGCAGTATACGACCATGGATTTTATTCATCATTCATCGCGTAGTAGTTACTCTCGAAGTTCCACCAGCAATGACAATAGGAGTAGCAGCAGCCTCAGCAATAAGAGCAGCACCTCACCCACTCACAAAATTCATCTCTCCAAAACGACTCTTATCGTTATGCCAGATACCCTTATCGATCAATGGACGTTTGAATTTAACAAACACGTTCTCGTAGATACTATCCAACTCAAAATCATCAAAGACCCCAAAGACGCGATCCCCGGTCCATTGTAACTAATTGAATATGATGTAATTCTAATTTCTCACTCGCGGCTGAGTTTGGAAGACACGAGGTTTGGGTTTGAATTCAAAGGCGCTGATCGCCTTTGTCGGTGTCAGTATAAAGCAAATACGAATATCGTGGATTGTCAATGTGATAGAGTGAAGGATTTTCTCGCACGCAATGGCTCTATGGCTGCATTGCGAAAGAAAGTTGTTAAGAAGAAAGATGATGGTGTGGCCAAGAAAAAGACGCCACTTAAACGGAAGCCGAAAGTAGCTGAAAGCGGCGGAAGGAATTCAAACTACGTCTCGCCATTAATACAAGTACAATTTCAGCGACTTGTTTTCGATGAGGGCCATTTGCTGAAGCATGAAAGTGGAGCGAGGAAAGACAACAAACTCCTGGAAACAGTTTCTAAACTGAAGGCGCATTGGAAGTGGGTGTGTTCAGGAACCCCGCTGCCAAACATCCTTGAGAGCAGTTCCGGTGACGGCAATGTCAGCGCAACCAAACGGAAAGAGATGGAACGTGTGGATCTGAAGAAGTTGGGTGGGATTGTCACAAATTTCCTAAAAGTTGAGCCTTTCGCCTTCAACAGTTAAGCCGTTTATTGGGATGTTCTTTTACGTTGAAAATAATGATTGCCTTTTTTAGAGAGTTTGTTCTCCAAATTGATTACGATACCTTGGTTCTCTCGAACGAACGAAGGGATTCAAAAAGTTCAAGACCTTTTAAATCGATTGATTGTTCGGCATTCGTTGGAAGAAATTCAACTTGAACATCCATGTAAGTCTTTTCTGAAAATTAAAAACGATGACTGAATACTGCCCTCACCAACATCAAGTGCCACCACTCACAGAGCAAACGATATTTCTTGACATGAACCAGCAAGAACGAATCAATGTCAATCTAATCACTGCGCAAATCAAATTAAACTCCATATTAACTGAAAAAGAAGGAAAAGACTACTTCGGAGACCCTTCACAACGAAAAGCGCTTCATGAAGTTGTAAATAAGTTGGTTTCAATAATTTTTTATTGTGCTTCGTTCTTATTGTTTGATGCTTCCAGTATGCAACTATGTCTTTTTCACTTCAATGGTAACGAAATCATCGGAAACTCTCAAATGTCATTGAAAAATGCATTATACGGTTTGGAGAGATCTGTCATCGGAAAAAAGGCGTACAATATACAGGATCTCTCTTCAATAGTATCACATCTTCAAAGGGTGGAAGACCAATTTTATGAAACATACCAAGAAATTGGTGATGTTTCTTATATTGTCAAGGAATGTCGCTGCCTCTGGCGTTCTGGCGGGGTTTTGGATTCTGGGAAGGAAGCTTCTTTGATCGACTTCAGAAGTGGGCGGAGATTGCTCACAAAGCAGCAAATCGATACGCATTGCAAGCACCTGAAATCTGCATTTTTGGGGCAGAATCCGGAGGTGCTGTTGGGCACTTCTGTCGCAACTCGAGCAAGGTTTTTGCCCTTCCTTTTTGCTTTGGCAAGACTCTATGTTCTAACAATAAACCCACAGAGCTGATGGAGCAAATGTTTCAGAGAGCAAGTCAACTTTGAAGAAACGAAAGGTTTCTCAGGATACCCCAGATAAAAGCGCTTCACAGTTGCAAAGTAGCGACCAAACACCAAAGACGAAGAAGAAAAAGACCGTATCTTTTGCCGCTGATTGTACGAAAATGGACAAGAGCGATGATATTGATTCAAAACCTCAAGATGCATCCTTCGCTTCCTTGACTCCTGAAAAATCATCACGAAATTCCGCATCCTTGTCGTCATCCTCGTCATCATCAACAGCAGCAGTCATGAAAACACCACCAACTCCACCCCCCGAGCATCCGAATACGCTGTCACAAAGCATCCAAGAACCGCCAGCGTACAATTTCTGCACTTCCTGTCAAGACAAACAGGAGCTCACTTTTGAAATTGAAGGGTCCACCTGCACCAAAATGACATATATCGGCGATCAAATATTGAAATATTACAAGACGGAAAAGATAATTGTTTACACTACAGTTGAGTTTTTTTGCTTTATCGTCTTGTTCATGTCAACTGCAATTAACACTTGCGCTTTTTGCTGTGAACAGCATGATAACGAAATGTTTGCCGTAAAGGAATTTTGCGAGCTTTTTAGCATTCAATTCCGGCTGTTTCAAAAAACAAAGGTAAATATAGAAACACCTCGATCAATCGCGAACTCACGCAATTTTGTTTACAGCAACGAATGAGCGAGAAATCAGCCAATGTAAATACCTTCAACACTGCTGAAAATATCCGCGTCATGATTATGGATGTGACCAAGGGTGGTTTCGGGCTCGATCTCTCTGCAGCTTCGAGAATTTATTTCATGCGGCCAATTGTTGAAACCGCGCTATACAAGCAGGCCATCAAGCGAGCTCATCGATTGGGATGCACGAAGCCAGTGTTTGTAGAGGTTGTCGCGTTTCGTGGGACCCTCGAAGCTCAAATGGGCGGAACAGCAGGAATTGGCGGCGGAAAGCGCGAAACGGCCGATGTAGCGAATTTGAAAATGAAGGATTTGATTGAAGTTGCGCCGTTTGTGGACAGGGTCGCTCAGGATGGAAGCCAAGAATCAACAGGGTTGCCCAACTTGTTTGCGCCACAAGTCATGTTTTCTACTCCGTTCCAGAAGCGAATTGGAGCAGAGCAGAAACCTGTTTCGTAAAGGACGCTCGATTTGCTTTTTGTGTTTTTGTGATTTGCTTTTTCAATAAAATGTTGACACCAAGCTGGCGGCTCTGCAGCAACAGCACCACAGCCAGTACGCATCCACTTCGAATCCGCCTCTTCTGAGATCAATTATGATATGTCGTTTTAAAAATGAGAGGCGAAGAGCCGGTAGTTGAGATTTTAGGAGAAAAGATAATATATTATAAACTACAACAATAAAGTAAAGAACTAAGATCTAGCAACACACTTCCCCCGATCTTTGTTCTTAGATCATGCCAACTCCCTCCAGGCAGTTATTAAACTGGGGCTTGGCGAGCCCTTTTGTTCCGATGTCGGCCCACATGTATTCCGTCGGACAATGCGTTGGTTTGATGGTTCCGAGATTGACTTGTTCACGGACGTACATATATTTAATGTCCATTTGCCGCGTTTTTTGTCTTTTTGATCCGTCTTTGAGGTTATCCAGAGTTCCGGTGTTGTCGCAAAATTGAACAGTTGGTCGGTCTTGAGAGTAGCCGCACCATTCCAAGAAGTTGCGACACCATTGAGTTTTTCTGGTGAGGGAGTGTTGAGCATCAAGTTCTGCTGTTACTGTAGAGTCGTGTACTGTTGATTGTTGGAAGCTCTGGCTGATGACTGCGGCTCCTCCAAGTTTGACAATGATTCCGGTTACTGATTTTCGAGTGGATTTGTCTCCCGCGTAGTCACTGTCCGCGTACGCTTTGTGGCTGGCCATGAAGTCTTTGCATTTTGTGAAGGTCAGTATTTTGTCGTTGTTGCTTTTGATGAATGCTAGGGCCAGTTGTGCGGCTTTCCAATGTACCGGTTTTGGTTTGTGGGTGTGTTGAGCCAGTTTTCCAGTAACAAAGATTAGCCTGGAGTCTGTTTTACATTTGAATTGGAGGGCTCCTACTAATTGTTGGAGGCACATGAAACTCATGTTGCAAGCTCCATGTTTGGGAATAAAGTTTAAGAATTCTCTCCAAAATCTCTCTAGTGCCCACAACGATCAGCTCACCTGTCTACAGAACCAGCACCGCTCCCAGTCCCTCTACAACAGATTAAGAAGTCTTATTACTCAACATCTGTTAAATTTTCCTGTACCAATTAGTCAGGGAACCCTTAAAAAGCCGGAACGTTCAAGCATTCACTGTTACACAAGCACCTCAGCCACTACTACCAAAGCCGCTACAGCTTCTAACTCTACTACAAACAGCTAAATCTACTTATTAAAACCAGTTTATTCTGCTACAACAACTACAACTTTCTACTACTTGAAACTCAACCAACCCCCAACTACTACGCCTCAAAATTTTTTCTGACTTCAACAAAAAAATGACAACAAACAACAACTTGAAAACAACTTTTATGCTTGATCATGATAACATCAGCGATTTCCACCAGTGGGTTGATGACATTGAAGGTGTTGCAGCCCAACACAACGTTCTCCACACCATTCGTCTCGATCCAGAATCCCATGATGATAATGTCAACAACTACTTGGTCCCTTATGGTCCAAATGGTGCTATTACTGATGATCCACAGTTACTTGAACTTGCAGTCTGGGATAACCACGAAGACCCGAATGATCCATGGGTTCTTCAGCTGACCAATGTCCCAAATACTTGTCCAGGGTCTTACGCAAACAACAAGATGATGCAACGTATCATCAAGTGGAACATCTCCGCTGCCCTATTGAATATTTGTCAGCAAAACACTAAATGTGCACGTACCTGGATTCGAAACCTCCAGACCTACTACAATGCACAAACTAGGACTGATACGAAGGAGACTATTAAAGAATGGATCACACTTCAACATCTGTCACATGAGTCGATTAGCGAATATTACAATCGATTCTCAAATATCCTTACCAAGATGCGCGCTGATCCAACTAATGCCGCATTCCGTCCATTCGTCAATCTCCCTGAAGTCATTAATCATGTCATTGACGCACTCTATAAACAATCTTTTGGTCATCAAATTCAAAGAATCAAAAGCTTGGAAATTACAAACCTCAGTGATCTCCTGAAGGAACTCTTGGAAACTGAGAAGAACATCGGCTTCAAACCAAAGAAGACCGCTAGTGATTTTGCCTTGCTCCTTGGAAGTGGACAACCCAATGGAAGCAGCAACTTTAACTCCAATGGGACTGGGCGAGGAGGTTTCCGTGGGCGTGGTAGAGGCCGTGGTCGCGGAAGCTACAACAACGCGAGCGGTCGTCCTGGACCTTATCCAGCTCAGAACACCCAATGGAATCGTGGAGGCGGGAACTCTAATAGGGGAGGATACGTTAATCAGGGAAGACAATTTCCTGTTAATAGTAACCAACCCACTCACCGCTTACACGCCTTAGAGTTTACAACTCAACAACCTCCAAGTCCTTGCAAAACTTGCGGGGGCAATCACTTTCACGTTCAATGCTTCAAGTCCCAGGACTACGCATTCAACGCACTACTCCCATTCCCTCAGGGGAAGCCGCTGCTGCCACCAAACAGGATCCGCAATGACATTGTCAAACATCCACTGATCCAACAACTACTTTCGAAGCCGCAAAACGCATTATTCAATGCCCCTTTTGACAACTATCAATGGCAGCAACCCGTCTACTATCAACAACAATCACTGATGGTTCCACAACAACAACTTCCACCACCGCCTGCTGCTCAACAACAACCTACAGTTTCATTCCAGCAGCAACCTACAGTAATCAATGATCAGCAAACCATAAATAGTACAAATACCCAGGCAAATAACTTAGCTTTGGGGTCTGGTACTATGGTTCCTGCGGGTTTTTACCGGGGCCAGCACTAAGTTGGCCGAAAGATGGACTTGAAGTTGACGCGCCACCTACAACTCAAGTCATCAGTACATCAGCGTCACAACAAATGGAAGAAGAAGAAAATCAAATACCTTCAACTACTACTGCTACCACTAAGAAGAAGCGACGGAAAGACAAAGCCGTTCCTGATTCCATTATTCATCAAAACATTCAACCACAACTCCGCAAAGCTGAACGTACCCTACAATGGAAACAATCAGCAAAACCAACAAATACAACAACATCAAAAACCAAATTCAGTTTACCTTCGAGGATCGATCCAGCTCCCGAAGACATTCTGGATTCAAACAACTATAATCAACTCTATGACGAAATCAAAAGGGCGTTCCGCACCGGGGGGGCCTGTGATGAGAACATGGTCTTGTCACAGCCAGACGCAGTCCCCCCTGCGAATGATAAGTCATTAGAAGAATTCATTACATTATACAACAACACTGAAACACTTACCAGTATCAAGGAAACACCAAAACTCTTGTACCAGTTTCAGCCAACAAACACCAAGTTCGTCTTCGTCATTGATGGAGGTTGCCGAAAGACTTGCTTGAAGACCACGGATTATTTCGTCTCTTTTACTCCGTGTAGCCGAACCTCTGGTACCGCTGACGAAGATGGAACCCCGCTTCAGATTACTGGAACTGGAGACGCAGTCATAATTCTAGAAAATGGATACGCGCTATTAATCAAAGACGCGTGCCTCACTCCAAAGATAGTAACTCACCTCATCGGGACCAATGATCTTGAAGACGCTGGACTCCACTTCCAATCTTCAAGAGGACTTCCCGGTTACATCTTTAAGTCCCATCCATCGTCTGACTTGGGACCGCATCAACCACTATTCCAATGCGTCAAACGAAATGGACTCCATTTTCTTCCAGTGCGCCATCATCCTATTCCATCCAACCAGTCGCGTCAGTTCCATTCGCTACTCTCCGCCAAACTTCAAAATATGCGTCTAAGAGAATTAAGCAAAGGACAATTAGAAAGAGCTTCGCGTCAAATGCTAAATGACTTACTGGATTATGAACTTCGACACCGAATCTTTGGACATGCTAGTGACGCGAGACTCAGATACATGCAGCGTCATCATACTTCAAGCGACTTGCATCCAATTCAATTTCCGCCGAAGCCAATGCCATGCGATTCCTGCGAAAGTTGTAAAACAAATAAGCAACCATTTAAGTCAGATCCAAAGAAACATTTACCCTGGTGAACAACTTGGATTTGACGTTGTCGAAATCAAACCGCCACATCTTGGAAAATACCCATACGCGCTCGTCATGAATGATTATGGTTCGAAAAGATCTGACGTCGCGCTACTTGAACACAAAGATGAAGCTTTAGTTTGGGCTATTCCGACTTCATCAAAAGACGATAACAAAATACCAACTTACCACAAAGCGGATGCGAATGGATCCCGGAGAACTAGGAAGATCTCCCGCATTCATGAAATACTGCGAACTCAACAACATCTCATTCGAGCCAGGAATACCGGAACAGCACCAAATGGATGGAGGACCCGAAAGGACAATTCAAACCTTGAGCAAGATGGCCAGGACCTTTCCTATATCAATGCAAAGCACCGTTAGAATATTGGGGATACGCATTTGAACACGCATCAGAAATCAACAACGTCTTACCTGTTATCTCCCGCGATATTGATAGTCCCGAATACGCCAGCTCCGGAATTCGTCCTCGAACGTCTCACTTCCAACCCTTCGGGTGTGCTGTCAAGTATCTTCCTGTATCAACACAAATCGTGAGCAAGATGGAACCAACACGGAAAGAAGGAATTTACCTTGGATCCAAAACTCCATCCCAAGTTATTGTCCTCGACTTGGAAACCTGCTCGCGTTCACCTTGTTCGATTCAAAGATTGTATCTTCAAGCCCACCATCTACCCGTCGTGGCCGCAACCAACATTCGCTACCTCCACACAACTTGGTCTTGAATTTACCAGAGTCACTAATCAAGACAACGTCGCTGTGGATACCAATGTTAAAAACTACCTTGACATAATGGAAAAAGTCAAACACAAACCTCTTGATGCGGAGACACTCCAAGCTCTGCGAACCAACCGCAAGCAACCAAAGTTACACCACACCGTCCTCAAGGCGAACGCCGCGAGACTTGAACTACAAAACACAAATCAACATTTAACAAAAACGTAAGATACAACACAATAACCCCAATCCTTCCTTACCATTCATCTTGTTTGGAACTTGCGGGGGACGCCTTGTAAGACTTAACGGGAACGGATTGAGGGGAAGCTACAATACACAATCAAAAACTTAATTAATAAGGGCCAAGCCCTGATCCCGGGATCCCCAACACATAAACAATTACATACCTTGATCACCTCCATCAACGGTAGCCACAAACAATTGGAAGTACTCTCGAAGAGAGGAAACTCTCCACATACAATATCACTACAAAAATCAAAACAACTTTTAACACACATCATTACAAAAACACATATACTCTTACCTCAATCGCTCGAATCAACAACGATACACTAATCACAATACGAATAACACTTAGTAAAACTACAAAACCACTCAAAAGTGCAATAAAGCGTACCTTAACAAGCCAAGGTCTTGGCACTTCGGTACGACCGCCACCGCAGCCACCACCAACAATACCAAAACCAGCAACGGCGCCGCGACGAATGTCTCAGAGACTCAGCAAATCACGGACATTGCTTGCGACGACGCTGCTATGCTCACCAACACTCGATGAAGAGGAAACACATGTTTTTGGTGAAGAATGGTCATCAGCTACAATCGAAGACAAATTACACGACCTACCACTCACCTCGACGCCAATCTCGAAGACTCCTGAGTCGCCAAAGACACGGAACGCAGCCATGAAGAGCAAATTCCAAGAAGAATGGCTTGCAGCCGAAAAAGCCGAACTTGACGCGCTCGTGGACAACAAGACCTATAGACTTGTGAAAGCTCCTGACGGCATCAATATCGTTGGCAGCAAATGGGTTTACAAGGTCAAGTTGAACAGCGATGGATCTGTTGAACGGTTTAAGGCGCGTTTAGTCGCTCAGGGATATACACAACAATTCGGATTGGACTATACGGAAACACACTCACCGGTTATGCGCGCTGCAACTTTCAGATGGCTTTTATCGCTCACAGCAATCAACGGGTGGGATACCCGCATGTGCGACGTGAGCACCGCGTACTTGTATGGCGACATCGACGAACCCGTCTACATGAAGCAGCCTCCCGGATACGACGATGGAACCGGAAGGGTCTATGAACTCCTAAAAGGACTTTATGGATTAAAACAAGCGGGTCGTATATGGTATAAGAAGTTGACGACTCACCTCAAAGAAACAGGATATACTCAGTCGAAAGCGGACCCGTGCGTCTTCTTTAAGACAGTGGATGGCAAGACGGTGTACTTGGCTATCTACGTCGACGACTTGTGTTTCTTTGGTGACCAAGCACTTATCGACTGAGGGCGTGATTTCACTTAGGAAGGAATTCAAAATGCGAGACTTAGGAAAAATTACCTACACAATTGGAATACAAGTTGAACACGTGCCCTCCGGAATATTCATCCACCAATCAAAATACATCAAGGAAATCTTGGAGCGATTTACGGGGCATTTTTCGCATTATCCAATTTCCACTCCCTTGCCAAGCTCATTTTCACCAACTCCAGCATCAGACACCACCCCCCTCTTCAACAACCCATCCCTATACCTTGAAGCCATCGGATGCCTCAACTACGCAGCTATCAACACTCGCCCCGACATCTCTACAGCTATCTCCTTTCTATCTATCTTCTCCAGCAAACCATCTCAGCAACATTGGGAAGACCTCATGCGTGTCTTCCGCTACATCCATGACACACAAGACCACGATATCTTCTACTCTAAACAAGGCAATTCAAGTCCTATCGGCTACAGCGACGCCGCGTACAACATCCACCACGAAGCTAAGTCACAGCTTGGCTACATGGTTGTTCTCGCGGATGGCGTCATCAGCTGGAAATCATCCAAGACTCCAGTCACACCACTATCATCTACAGAAGCTGAATACATGTCTATCAGTGAACTAGGACGCGAACTACAGTCTTTTATTCAGCTATACGATACACTCAACATACCACTCGAAAAACCAATTCAAGTATTCGAAGATAACCAGTCTACTATTCATCAATGCAACAACGACGTATTCTCCCATCGATCCAAACACATCAATATCCGATACCACTATATCCGCGAACTGGTCAATTTAAAACAAGTCAAGGTCACTTGGATCAAGACTGCTGACCAGCCAGCCGATTTACTCACCAAGTGTCTTGGACGCGATCAATTCAAGAAACTTCGTGCCCGATTTGGCATGATGTCTCTTACCGCAATTACAATTTAACAATTCACGATTCAAGATTGACTTCCGCGATACGCATTGGGGCTAGTCGTGATTTGCCCCCAATAATGCTAAGTCAATTCTATTCAATTCAATTCGATTTCGATTCTAGAACCTAGAAAACTTCAATATTTTAAACATACAACTCATATAGAACAATTCAACTATTTATTCAAGTTCAAAAGTACACAAGAAAACCAACCACTTAGCTCAATGGTCTGAGCGCAAGTCTGCTACCAAGACAACCCAGGTTCAAGACCTACTCGGCGCACTTGTTCGATTATTACATATCCGCCTATGAAGGTTTCACTTCATCCTTGCTTCGCCATTTTAATGGTTGAGCGAGGGACGAGTGTTTTAGTCAGTAAGAATCTGACACAGGGTGTAATAACGCAAGACCGCACAGAAAGACACAACTCTCAAGCGATTCACACGATCAAGGGGAAGGCACCATCACGTGACAATCACATGACTTTCGCCGAACCCGATTTAATCACCAAGCCTTAATTAATCATTGGCAATTAATCAAGTCACATTCATGTCACATGATACAAGTCTGATCGTTGTTCAATTTATTCTTTATTCAATCATGTTCGCTTGAGGGGAAGTGTTGGAGGCACATGAAACTCATGTTGCAAGCTCCATGTTTGGGAATAAAGTTTAAGAATTCTCTCCAAAATCTCTCTAGTGCCCACAACGATCAGCTCACCTGTCTACAGAACCAGCACCGCTCCCAGTCCCTCTACAACACTAATGAGTAGAGATCCCGGTTTTCCATGTACTTTGCTTCCTCTTCGGTTGGGTTGTCAATGGAGTCGAATTCGTCATTTGCCCCGTTGTTCCATGGTAGTAGCGCTGATATTGCTGTTCCGTCGTCGTATTCCGTGATTTCCAGGTACTTTTCGACCATTGTTTTACCGTATTCAATTTGGTCCATTGTTGTTGTTGTTGGAGATGTTTTGATGATTCGAATTCCCACGAAGTGTCCATCGCCATCAGTCACTTTGATTATGAATTCGGTTCGTAAGTGTTTGAAGAATTTATCGCGTTCGGCTTCGAGGGCTTTCGGGTAGTAGAGTTTCTTGTCGTCGGCGTGAGTAAAGAGGTATAGTCTGTGTTCCTTGTCGCAGTCGTCGGTTGGTGGGTAAATTTTCATGAAGACCCCATCTTCAAATGGGCAGGGCTTGAAACCAAATTTGACGATACAGGCATCGCGTTTGAGTTGGTATCTCCGGTTCGCTTGTTTGCATCCGTATACTGCTTTCTTCAGTCTCCAGACCCATCTTCCTGGTCCTGGTGGGATGAATCCGAAAGGTACTTTGGCGTAGAGGTTGAGGTCTGGTTCCAGGTCTGATGATAGGTGGGCTGCAGTCGTATCAATTCTACAGCATTCCAGATCTTCTTGATTTCCAATAGCGGTTAGGACTTTCAGTGCATCTAAATGCGGTGTGTAGGCGAATGTTCCGTCAGGGTATTCTGATTCCAGTTGTTTCTTTCCATTAAGGCAGCATCTTGCTTTGAACAGTTCGTCGTCGGGCGGCGGTAGATCTGAATCTATTTTGATTTTTAGAACCCAAAGGAAGGTAAGGAGATGTGTATCCGGGTCCAAAGTCTCTTGGAGAACCCATTCGTGAGTGTCAAAGTCAACATAGTTTTTGACTTCTTTCATTACTGCAGCTTCCCATCTCGGATCCATTACTGCCCGTTGGATGTTTTGAGGTCCTTCAATTGACATTAACGCAAATTCGGGGAAGTCCGAAACCAGGTTGTGTTCGTCTTCTTTTCTGATGACAAATTGGAAATCCCACTTTTTATCCGTTGCTACGTTTGCTGATCCTAGATTTGGGTTCGGCATTCCGAGTTTCCATGGTTTGGTTGTTGTTCTTCCTGATGTTCTTGTTGGCGGTGTTGGTGTTGATGGCATTGACATCGGTTGGTCCTGTTGTGGTGCTGTTGCTGTTGAAGGCGTAGCTGCTGTTGATTGGTTTGATCGAGCGTCTTCAAATTCGTCATCTTCGTCTTCGTCGCTGTCGTCCTCCAGCAGTCCGGGTGGAATTTCGGTGGTTTCAGGTTCGTCATCTTCGAATCTGACTTTCTTCTTTTTAATTGTTTCGTTGTCCAGATTAAATCCGTTGTCGTCCCGAACGTTGTCCCAAATGAAGACGTTATCATTTTGATGTTTTGGTTTAGTTTCGATGAATTGGACGTCTCTGGATTTGTGGATTGATTTGACATTGTTGAGGTCGGTGATCAGGAGGTAGCCTGGGTCTTCCTGGACTGGCATCCAGATGTACTTGCTGTAACCAATAAAAATCCCTTCGATTGATCGCGGTGATAGTTTTCCTGCTGGTTGGTGTTTCGGGAGTAGCCGGCCGAAGGCTGGGCAGAAAAGCGGTTTTAGATCTCCAATGAATGGTTTCTTTCCTGTGAGAGCTTCGTAGGCTGTGATTTTGAATCCTTTTTTGATGAATACATTATCGACGTGGGTATTGTATAGTAGTGAGTGGAACCATAAGTGTTCCGGTTTCTCGTTGTGGATTAAGTCTGTTCTGATGCTTTCTAATAAAAGTTTGAACCATCCTTCGATTTCTCCGTTTGATTGGTGTTCATCTGTTCCGGCTTCTCTTATTGTTAATCCGAGCTCCTTCAGTTCTTCTCGAAACCAGGTTGGTCTATGTTCGCCTGCCTTGTCTAAGTGTAACATTTTGACTTTCTGGTTTGGACATAGACGTTCCAGCCAATTGATGGTATATTTTATCAGAGTTGCAATTTCAGATCGTTTTTTAAATCCGAAGGAGACTTTGAATCCGATGCAGTTGTGGATTGATAGTGAGAGGGCTCCAACGTATCCTTCGATTGATGGAAATTTCTTTGGCATGATAATCGCGCCACACGATAGTATAGCTATGGATTCGAAGGTTTTGTGTTTGATGCCTCCTTGGCGGCTGTGGGTGTTGCGCTCTTGTTTTCCTTTGATGCAAGACAAGCAGTGGTAGGTTTCGTCTGCTAACTCTGCGTCAATTTCGGATAGGGTAAGATTGCATCCGGTTACTCCGCTGTTTGCAATTGTGCGGCGTAGTTTAGATCTGCTGATGTGGCCCCGGGCGTGCCATTTCTCGAAGTTGTTCTTCGGGGTGGTTCCTTTGATAATCATGGCCTTTTCATTTTCATTTTCGAAGTTCAGCTCGTAGAGACCATTAGATTCTTTTCCGCTCGCGCAAATGGTTGCGTTCATGGTTTGCGGTAAATGACCGATGTAGAAAATTTTTGATTTGTCTGGTAGTCGGGTGAACCAGATGTCGTAGCCGTCGTTTTGGAGCTGGTTTACTGAATAAAGTGTTTGTGATAGGTGTGGAACATGTTCGACTCTGGAGATGGTGAGTTGTTGGTCCGGTTTAGAGGTATGCGGGTGGTGAGCAGTTCCGGTAACCGATCCTTCTTTACCGCTACCCGTGATAGACGCTTTGTTTCCAACTTGGTACGTACGGGGATCTCTGTTAGATTGTTTGAAGAAATCGTTGTTGGAAATGTTTTGCGTTGCGCCGGAATCCAGAATGCCGTTTCCGGGGTGTGGTTTGGTTGTTGCGGAGAGAATATGACCTTCTGGTTTGGTCGCGTGAGAGTATGAAAGTTCCAATTTAGGGGTGGATTTAATCACCTTTTGTTGGTTGCCTGGAGTTGACGGAGAAGAGATAGGGCAACTGATTGGAAGAACCAATCCAGTGTCATCTTCTCCATCGACGGCTTTTGGAGCCGGTTTTAACTCCAGGGCTTCGGGTAAGCTGAACGACAATGCTGTGCCAAGGCATGTACCCAATCCTCGACTTATTACTTCTTCATCTAGACTCACAACTTCTTCTTTTTGCACTAATAGACACTTTTCAATTGTTTTATTGTCCTTCAACGCTAACTTAGAGTTATTGTTAAAATTAGTGGAGCGGGACTTTTCTTCATATTTGCTGATCTTCAAGGTGTGTCTGCCGTAGTCCAGGTTTGCTGCTAAGGCGGCTTGTTGATCCTTTTGGAGTTGAAATTGAATGAATGCGAATCCAGGTCTGTTGGCGGCAGGGTTGCGTACAAGTCTGATGTGATTGATGGGTCCAAACTTCGTTGCCAGGGCCATTTTAAAGTCTTGTTCGTTAGCTGCCGTGTCGATGTTCCCAATGTAGACAGTGGTGGTCGTGTTGAACTTGTGGAAGTTGGTGTTTTGTTGTTGGTGTTTTTGAGCAGAGGTGTTGTTAGAAGGAGTTAAAGTTAAAGAAGGGGACGAGTGGTTTGGGAGAGAAACAATAAAGGCAGAGTTAGCTGTCGCGTGTTTGGCTTCAGATTGTTTCTCTTTGGCCGCTTCTTTGAGGAGATGTAGTCTGATTGAGTTGAAGTCGGCGTCGGCGGGTATCTCCTTTGACGCGTGAATTTCTTTGCGGTTAGTTGGGAGGAGTCCCATCATGAACTCCTTCTTGAGTTCGGTTTGGAAAGCCGCGTTGTCTGTAGCGAAACCTAAGGCGAGTAGCTTTCGGACATGTTTGTTAATGGTGGTTGCAAAGTCCAGTGTGCTTTCTCCATCTGCTTGTACTGTGCTGCAAATGGCTCGCATTTGCAGGTCGATGGCGGCGGCGTCGTCGAGGCCAAGGAGGGTGAGGATTGCGCACCAGGCGGTTTGACAGGTGCCCGCCTTTTTTGTGTCCGAGAATACTTCGTAGAGGTCTTTGTCGAGGCGTTTCTGGAAGACTTTGCTGATTGCGTTCTCGACTGTTGTGTAGAGGATGTTGGTGGTGGTGTATTTAGTTGCGTCGAGTGCGTAGACGGCTGCTGTGGCTGGCGAGTTGGCGGTGGCCGCAGTGGCAGCTACGCAAATTACTGTGGTTGACACGAAGCAGCCCGGAGTGGGCTTAGTGACTGTAGCGTTCAAACGGTCCCATGCTTCGGTAATAGATTTGTAGTGGTAGTTTTTAGCGTCGAGTTCTATCTCGTTGACCGCGTTTTTTGTGGCGGCGAGCCATTCTTGGTAGATGTTAGGCGCGTTTGCTTGAGTTAGCACTGCGGCGGTCGTCATTGTTGTTGGAGTAGGTGGTTGTAGTAGCTAAGACTCTTTAATCTGAGAGGCGAAGAGCCGGTAGTTGAGATTTTAGGAGAAAAGATATTGCGCACGCAATCCCAAACTGGACTCTGCGCATAAAAAATCTGCGCAAAAAAATGGAGATGCAAAAGTGCGTCGACCAATCACATTGCAGCAACTAGTTGTAACAATAACAACTGAAATATTATTGATGAACAGTACGACTAATATTCAAAATATGGCAATCAATGACACAACGTAAAGTAACAAGGACAAAAAAGTGTATAAGGAGAGCCGTTTAAGATTTGCTTCACATAATGAATCCCGAAGAACCAGTGCAAGCACCAGTACTTTATGAAACGCATTTGGCATTTCGTATTTGTGAATTTTCAAGCCAGACTTCTCCGCCATTGCTTGCGCCAATCACAATCTACTCCAGTTCAATGTTGGACTTCACCAACAAACTCTATATGGCTGTCCGCCCTCATCTCAAGAAAAAGGCACTTGTGGACATGTCAACAAATCCATTCACGTTTTCTTGGGATCCACGTGGCGAGAATATTGACGTGTCAATGCTTGCAGATTATATCCAGTTTCATGACACAATCGCCAAAAAAAAGCTCCCGCTTTCTGCTATTACCCCGGACACGCTTGTCACCTGGAGAACCAAGTTTCCTTCCACCAATCCGGTGGTTCTAATTGTCTCAATGAACTCAAACACCATTTCAAGTGGTACAATTCAGAAAGAGTTCGTCAAGGCACTTGGATCAAGAACTGCTGTTGACAGAGCTGGTGCTGATACAGAGCAAGCCTTGAACGAGATGATCAGACGATTGCGTGAGCATTATCAGAGTGTTTACACTTCTGCTCATGTGAACTGGCGCATTTGGGCTTCTATTCTACTCCAAGGAGATGTTCAGAACCTTGAGGAACGCTTCTTGCAAGGACCAGATGCCTCAATTATTCACCTGTTTGCAACAGCTGGTGTTGCTCATGAGTATCAAAATCGTCAGATTCTCTTGTCCAATCACGTTGCAATTCAGGAGAATCAAAGAAATGGAACTCGTTTGGAAGCCCTTCGATTCACAATGAATCAAATTGTCACATTAATTAAGGATTTGGATGCTCAATTGGCTGCTGCAGAAGTTGAAAACAGCCAGCAATACACCGTGTTGGTTGACATGCAAAACGCGTTACGTCCAGTTGAACCACAAGCCGCTAGAGGCATCTATCACCAAATCACAAACCAGATGGACATTGATCATGCACCCAACTTTGGAAATTTGGGAGGAGGTGTCAATTCAATGAATAATGGACAATAAACTTTATTCTGTTTCAAAACCAAAGTCTTTGAGATCCTGATTAAACGCATCACTTCCGGTGTGGCATGGTGGTTCTTGACAACCCCTCGGATGTCCATTCGTAGCAACGCAGTTTTGACGCGATTTTTGGATGACGCAATCTTGTAAGGCAAAAAGGTTCGCACAAATCCAATTTCAGGTAAAATAGTCAATAATATATTATAAACTACAACAATAAAGTAAAGAACTAAGATCTAGCAACACAAAAAAACACTTCGTCATGACGTCGAACTTAAACTAATTCAAGCAAACTCTACAGTAGAATTTTCCCTCAGAACTTAGTATGCCTCTCGAGAATCACCCCTTCGTATAATATTCGGAAATTTCTTTTTAAATGACAGGAATAATCACAGATAAAACCAAAGGCCAACTCAATTCAACAGAACTTTTAGAAACGCCAAGCAATCAAAGAGTCCCAACAGTAGTACGCACCTTCACAATCGAAGTTGCATTGATTCACTACCACCTCGATCTCCCACGCGACGTAGAGTATCTAAAATTCCTCTTTAATCAGTTTATTCATCCCAAATATAGGGCTCGGAAATTGATGAGATGGGAAAAGAGTAGACTCCGTGATTAGCAAATCTGCGAATTCTATGAGTTAATATTCTAAGCTCATCAAAAATCAACATGGTATTGTACGGAAGCGGCGTGTCAGTGAATGGTTACTACGCCTCTTTGAGAGTCTCTTTTCTAGTGTATCTTGCTAACACTGATGGAATTGACGCGGAAAACAGTGTTCAAAATCTCCAATAAATCAAAAAGGGAATAAAGAATCGTACTTCAGAAAGTAGGTCAGAATTTAACAAAGAAAAATAAAAGGCCTAGTTTTCTCTCTTGTATCTCCAGTCCTTGATTCTGAACTCCATGGCATACTCCATGACCCTTCCACCTTTGTAAAACTCAGTCTCGAGGGCGGTATGATTGAAACCCATCAAGACAAGATCCTTGACAGGAAACTCTTCTGCAACTTTCTCACGAAGTTTCTTGATACGCAATTCTCCAATCTTTGGACCCAACGCCTTTCCCGGTGCCTCGCATGCGCTTAAAACAAGCTCAAGCGCGTCTTCTGGGGTGATATAAGCGGCTGTTTCCTGAATGTATTTGACCGATTGATCAATTGTCCAACCCCGGGCATGCAACCCAGTATCGACCACAAGCATGATGGAGTTGAGGAGTTCGCGTTCAAGTTTACCAAAGAGTTGGAATGGACTGGTGTAGAATCCCAGCTCAGTTCCGCAAGATTCGGCATAGTGTGGCCATGCCTGAGATTTCGACAGCTTGTGTTCGGTGATGAAGAACCGCGCCCGACGATTCATTGTTTCCATTTGGTGACTATTTAAATCTAGTGTGAGCGAAAGGATGAAAAATAAGTACATGAGCGTGTCTTAACTAAGCTCCTGGGTATAGCTACCAAGAAGACAAAAAAATATAAGAGAAGTTGTTTCAGAATGTAAAAAGCAAATACAAGACTACTTTGTTCAGAATAATGGCCTCCCACTGATGATTTATGGGACTCCAATAGTTTTTTGACGTTGACTTCAAAAGATCTCTGGTTCTTGAAATTTGTTGGAGTGTTATTGAACCGCACCAGAGGCGCAGAGTCCTCATTCTCAACGGCAACTCGTGTAGTGGCTTGAATTGCGTATTTGTAGGCACTGGTTTGGAGAAAGTTAAATCAAACGATGCAAACTCTATTTCACCAACGAACCGAAGCGACGTGAAAGTAAAATGCTTCGACGCCTCAAAAGCAGCAGTAATAATGTTGTCAAACTTTTCAAAGGCTGTGTCGCCATCTGCTTCAAAGAGATCGGGGAACGCCTGGCGATCGCGAAGACTGTGGGAAAAGGCCTTGAATATCCCCGCCATTGACCGAGAGTGCTTCATAATAATGAGCATTTCAGCCTTGAATTCGCTCAATTTCTGAAAGTACCAATTGTTTGGATTTCATCGGGGTGTTTGGATCCGATAAGCAGTACTGGCGGATGTACTCTTGATATGCCTGATTAAATAATCACTTAAATAGATCGTTTACTATAACCCAAGGAAATAACCTTTTCACAACCAGGAAGCTGGTAAATTCCAGGATTCAGTCTTGCGTGCGGCAGATAAATGTCTTGTAAAAACGCTGCCAGTTGTTGAAACCGGCCATTCAATTGTTGTAGGGCCTCAGAAAATACTGGCTTTTCCTTGACCAAGTCTGCCCCACGCGCGAGCTTGCGAGATTGGGCGTATGGAGGGACACACATGGCGGACTGAATAGCTTGTGATTCTGTGAATTCTTTGCAGAAGGAAATAAAGCGCTCGACTGTTTCGCGATTCAGAGTTACTTTGAGATTGATTGCAGTGCGCAAGTTCTCGATCACAACAGGAATTTGGGCGGCGGCAAGCTGCAAACGCTTGAGATGGTTTCCTGCAAATATTTCAATGGTTGCCCAGCGGAAGGATTCCTCTATGCCAAACAACGGATTATTGTCTCTGCAAATCAGTGTGTCAATAAAAGGATCAGAAGGGAACAAACAGATACAAACTTGGAAATGAAACCCAGCGCAAACCAATCTGTACTTGACAAATCGTAGATGTCCACGCCGACAGTGTCTTTGAAAGCCCTCAGTGCAATAGCACTCTCTGGATTGTATTCATTTGGCTTCATCTCTGCCGCCTCCTCTTGCAGCTGGCGGGCAATCTTCACAAACTCGGTCCTTGCCGATTCTGTGACATCAAACACACAATCTTCCAGAAGTCCAAGGCGACAGCCGCTGTCTAGCAGCAGGAACGGCTTGCCCAGGTAGCGCAGCTTAGCGTCGGCGTAGTCTTCCAAAATGGTCATTGCCGTTTTCGATCAATTTCCTGTTATATTTGCCACCCAATTGCTGACCAATTCAATTTACTCCAATTTAATGTTCTGTTGGTGGCAGCAGAAAGAACCGCTGAACGACGAGGAAGCCGTAAAACTCAGTTTCAAAGACGGCGCGGAAAAGAAAGCGGCTTACGACTTGGTTGAGTGTTGTCGAGGTTGACGCGTTTCGTGGGACTCTCGAAGCTCAAATGGGCGGAACAGCAGGAATTGGCGGCGGAAAGCGCGAAACGGCCGATGTAGCGAATTTGAAAATGAAGGATTTGATTGAAGTTGCGCCGTTTGTGGACAAGGGTCGCTCAGGATGGAAGCCAAGAATCAACAGGGTTGCCCAACTTGTTCGCGCCACAAGTCATGTTTACTTCTCCGTTCCAGAAGCGAATTGGAACAGAGCAGAAACCTGTTTCGTAAAGGACGCTCGATTTGCTTTTTGTGTTTTTTGTGATTTGCTTTTTCAATAAAATGTTGACACCTTCCAAACTGGCAGCTCTGCAGCAACAGCACCACAGCCAGTACGCTTCCACGTCGAATCCGCCTCTTCTCGAAAGATATCTGAACGACTGCTCTCGCTTCTTTCCAAGGCCACTCGAAGCAACGCCAAAACAAACAATTGCGAAACCAACGAAATCAAAGCGACAACTGCAAATGAAAACAAAAGAGCGTCTTCCTGCTTTGTCTCCTTCTTCCCGCAGAAAGCCATTGTCGCTTTTGGCTCCAAAACGAACAACATTGTCAAAATCACCAAACGCGGCCAAACTTGAACAGAAGCAAAAGATTCTTTTACACTCAGCCACCTCGAAATCGACCTCAAATCAGTTCTTTTCGCCGCTTTTGAAGTTTCCGGAAAGTAATCGTAAAAATATCGGACAAGTGAAAGAAAGGGCAGCAACAACAAAGAAGGACGCGCCTATTTCTGATGAGGGTTCTGTTGATGAAGATAATGGTTATTTCTTTGCTGGTAAATATCCAAAGGATTCCTCTGTTTCTGTTCCCGACCGGCCGCTACCCCAACAACCCGAAAGCATCAACATTATCTCACTCAAAGCAAAGCGAATTCTTCCTTATATGGCTATTGAAATGCCTCCTCTAAGTGATTCAAAGAAACGCGCTCGGTGGCTTGTATCGGACCAAGAAACTGAAGATGAGTCGACATCAAGTATTCTCCCATCAAAGAAGAAAGCTGTAGCGTCATCAAAAAATCCAACAACTATTGCGAAAAGAAAGCATGGCGTACAAACGGCGATGATGAAACAGAGGACTTTGGACACATTCTTAAAGAAGAAACCACCTCCGAATAACGAAGAATCAACAAAACAGAAGAAGGGGAATAATGACAGGAGCCGAAAACACCAGAAATCTGAAGCATCTTCGCCATCCAATAGTATCCATGAGTCGTCATCCCAAAGCTCTATTGATACTAGTGAACCTGCCAAAAAGAAACGCCACGCAAAGGAACAGAAACCCAGGACGAAAGATCGAGTTATGAAGAAAGCTAATGGTGGAAAGAACATCAACGCTGTGGAACCGATTTCAAAGCCTACTCGCATAGGAGTTAAAGATCCAGCCACAAGAGCAATGATGGTCCGTAGTTTTAACCTTTGCCTCGTCGTGACGTCGATCTTAAACTAATGCAAGTAAAAAACACTAGAACTTTCACTCAGATCTGATTGGCGCCCCTCGGTTAACAGTGAGAGTTCATTACTCATGATTTTTGGAAATATAATGCCTGGAATAATCACAGATAAAACCAAAGTCAAACTCAATTCAACAAAAGCAGCAAGGAATCTTTAGAAACGCCAAGCAATCGATGAGTCCGAACAGTAATATTCAACCTCGCAATCGAGCTTCCATGGGTTTAGTACCACCACAATCTCCCATGCGACCTAGAGTAAATGCGATTGCTCCTGAAACAGAATATTTATTACATATGATGGGCTCTGAAATTGATGGGAAACGAAAAGAAATGGAAAGTAGGTCACTCGAATTGGCAGATGAGAACCACTGGATACTTGCGAGATCTGATACGTGCGATTTCGATGACCAAGAGAACACACATTATCAATACCGTAATGAATCTGCCGATTCTATAAACTCTGAACCATCTGAGGGTGGGAGAAAATATGAGACGGTCCAGGATGAAAATTATTCCCGTGTTAGCTACTTTGATTCCGAAGAAATCTTGAACACGCATCGAGACGAAGACAAAGACCAAAATTGGACAAATTGGAATGCTGCCGATGGATTGGTCTTTGATCCTGAGTATGCAAGTGAAGGGCCAAAGTTCAATTCACAAACACTCCCAGAAAAAGAGCAAAACCAATGGATTGCATCCGCGTATCGTGATTCAAATTGTAGTGAAGATGGCGTGGGTGAAAATAGCTACTACGATAACGGATTCCTCTACGAAAATCAGCAATCTGTTACATTCGAAGCCGAAGAACTGAGCCAATGTAATACGGAAATCGATGAAAATTTACCGAATTTGCGTCTTGAGATAGGATCTCGTATGGCCGACATACACGGAAATTTGAGTCCTTTGAAGGGAAATCATCTGTTTGCGCAGTTGGATCCGCGTAAATGGACGTATGATGCAGCAGTCGATTTTGAAGCCATACAAGATAATGAGATTCTACAGCCAAGCGAAGAATGCGATTCTTTCGATTCAGAGCGAAACCAGGCTCAGGAATTGCAGTTAAGTTCAAACCTCTGTCACTCTGAGTTTTTTTTTTGGACTGAAACGGAAGTTTTAATAGCTATCGACCGAAACCAGCAGTTGTGAAATCGAGATTCTTTTAAAAAACGTTTGCTTTGCTCAATAAATGATATGTCCACGATTTGACTTGGGCTTGGGATTTTGTGATAACCTCAACAGTATGGCGTAAAGGCAGCTATCAATGCCTATTGGTCCTGTTTGAAAAAAAACTTTGTATTGGAATCGCTTTGAAACACAGGAGGCTGTATTTCGGTGTAGGGACTTGGCGGACTTCCTTTCGCTGAACCTGATCACATGGTATCACATGGGAGCTTGAAAACTGATTTAAGAAGTCCCTTACACTGCTCAAACTTAATCAACGAGTCTTTCAAATGCTTTTATACACTGTTGCTGCTATGTTCGCGGCTCTCCTTGCCACTGTCACTGCTGCCCCAGTTGAAGCAGAAAACCACCTCCAAGCGCGCCAGTCGTGTGGTTGGGGAATGGTCTTTGTCCAACCTTACAACACATGCATCTGCTACCCTGGCTGGAAGCAGAACCCAACTGGATCCCAATGCTGCTCCCCAAACTCTTACTGGGACAACACGAATGGCTGCGTGTGCAATCCAGGAACAACTTGGAACGATGCTGCAAAAACCTGTGTCGGAGCAGTGCCACAATGCCCTGTCAGCACGACTCCGTCCAACAACCAGTGTGTGTGCAAGCGTGGTTGGATTGCTGCGCCGCTTGGCCAGTGTTGTCCACCAAACTCTTTCTGGAACAACAGCACAAAGCAATGCGTTTGCAAAGACGGAAATCCAAAGCTCGCCGACGGTTCGTGCGGCTTGGGACCCACCTGTCCAAGAGCGCCGAACGGACTTCCCGGATCGGGCTGCAACCCAAAGCTGTCACACTGTGATATCTACACTGGCGGACAGTGTGGTACAAACTTTGCATGCACGACCTCTTGCCCGCCGGGTTTCTCTTGTTGGAACAAGGGCAACTTCTGCGTTGCCAACTGAACAGTGACCACAACTCCAATAAACTTGCTATGCCATCTATTTGTACTATAAACTTGAAATGTTGGCAACAAGAAAGAGAGCTAAAAGTATGGCGTGTATTGTATCACAAGGCTTCTTCGTCTTGATCAGTCGAAATGCTGACGTCGCCATCTTCCTCAACGTAGTCGATTTGAGAAAAATCTTCGAGCTTCTCTAAAAGATTATCAGGAATCTCTAAAACAGAAGGAGTGGTGAGTCTTCGCACGGGTATGGCGCAGACAACATTACCAACAGCCACTGCCTTGATGAGAGTGTATTCATGCAAAACCTTTCCTCCCCATTCTTTAATCTGGTCGGTCACTTGGGTAATTTGAGTTTGAATAGATACATCCTTGAAGACAACAATGTATTTTTGGAATGCTGTGGTTTGAATGTTAACTCAGGATTTGGTTCTAATGATGTCAAAAGTCACTCAACAGGTCACAGTTTCGGCCGACACGACAAGAGCAGCGGCAGCTGCTATGAAGAGTGTCTTGAGCTGCATGTGGATGATGCGAGATTTGTGTATTTTCTTATTTTCAAAGCTCCACAAACAACAATTCCTCATTCTGACCTCGTTTCACTAAACTGCGTAGCAATGAATTCCTACGTATAATCCCATTTGTATTAACACTTCCAGTGCTGTTCTTTTCTGCAGCTATCATCCCCAAGGACGACGCGTATTCAGATACGAGCTCTTCTTCCCGACTGTGATCGTCTCTCCAATCTTCATCCACTGAAAAATCAGCAAGTGTTTCTGTAGAATTTTCCTGGCGAAGCTCCAAACCACATAGCTCTCTGGATATGATATTGTCGCCAAGGATACCATGAAGGTTATAAAATAGCTCATCCAGATGATCTTCGTTCCTGTCAAACGAATCTTCGAGTGGGATTCCTTCCGAGTCATCATCTCCACTGACAGTGTCCAAACCGTCCTCGTTCAGCTCGCTCTCCTCCATGTAAATCGCGTGGTTTATATTCCATGACGAGTTGTGGCTATTAAACCAGCTGTCCGCTGCTACCCTTGGAGTTACTGCTGCGGGTGGCCACTCAGCATCTTGCGTGCCACCGGTATCACCATCCTCGACATATTCCAAACTCCTTTCAGACAAGCTGAGGATTGCCGAATTCAAATAAACAGTCGCGTCTTCTGCTTCATCATTTTCTAATCGCTCACTCTCTTCTGACAGAGAAGTAAAGAGTAAACGATCACTCCACTCGCTCCCAAAGAATACCGCTTCTTGCTGTTCATTTAATTCTTCACAGTCGGAAAAAGAGCTCTCCAGAAGTGTGCAGTCTGAAGGAACTCGTTGCAGATTGTTCCCGCTGTGGAAGCTGTCGAGTTGGAAGGTGTTGTTTGACGTGACACGAGCATGCCAAGATCGAGTTGGTGTTTCTGCTGAAGGCGTCGATATTCCAGAAGAAGCGGCTGTGATTGAATTTGTGGTTGTTGTTGCTGTTGTTGTGGTTTCAAGTTCGGCACAAGTAGGTTCACGTGGCTCAGATATACGTTCGAGAAGTGGTTTCACTTTGATGAGAATTCAGATTCTGTGGATACAAGTTATTAGGAGATGGTCGCGAGCCAACCATCATTTGTTTGGTTGACTTGTAATTTTCAAGTGTTTTTTGGGAATTCGTGTCATTCTCTTCGAAGGAAAATAACCGTCACCAGTTATCAATCAGCTAGTCTAAAAACGCAAAGAAGCATGCCGAATTCTTTTAACGTGTTTTTTAATTTTTATGGGGAACGAGAATCAACATTAAGCTTTCAAGGCTTCAGCAATCTCATCACTAGTTAAGCCGAGCAACGCCAACACAAATAACAAGCTGGATTGATTAATGCATACTTCTGCTTGCTCTTGAACACGTGGTTTGGCATTGAAGGCAACTCCTAACCCAGCAAGACCCAACATTGGCAGGTCATTGGCTCCATCGCCGACAGCAACAACCTGTCATCCAAAAAAAAGAAAGACTTCACGTTTAGCATGCATTAAAACATTTGAGATACAACTGGATTTTTTTTTACCTGATTCACGCCAACATTGCAAGATTGGGCAATCACATCCAAGAGCTCTGCTTTCCGAGTTCCATCTACGATTGGACCAAAAGTCTTTCCTTCGAGAACAGTACCATCTTGGGAAACTTGTAGCTGAAGAAGGATGATGGGTTAAATTACGTACCACTGATCCAGTCTATAAAAATCCGCATGTCAGGACACAAACCTGGTTTGCATAGGCAAAATCAAGATTCAATTCCGCCTTCACGTATTTAGCCAATGGAAGGAATCCACCTTACAATAAATGCGGAACAGAAAATCAAACTTTCGTGACTCCTGTTTATAAAACAAAAAAAAAAAACAGTACCCGAAATAACGGCCAACTGGAAGCCCAGTCTTTTCAACACTTTACAAAGATCCCTCACGCCTGGAGTGAATGTAATCTTTGCACGAACAGTCTCCAAAACTGAAACTGGAGTTCCCTTCAAAAGTCCCACGTCTCGCCAATGATTCTTTGAAATCGATTTCCCCATTCATTGCGCTTTCGGTGATTGCCTATGTTAAATACGGAAAAAATAATAAACCATAAACTAGTAAGTTAAAGATGCGTGGTGATGATATGGTGTAGGAAACTCAACTGCCACTTGATCAACAACACCACAACATCTTGCGATTTCATCAATAACTTCCTGCTCAATCAAAGTACTGTCCATATCAAAGACCACCAATCTCTTGTGTCGACGGTACACAGAGTCCAGCTGAATAGCAACATTATAACCCAACCCTGGCGACGAATGTTTGACAGCTTCGGCAAACACAGCTTTCTTCAAGCCCGAAACAGCATCTGATGCACTTGGAAGAGAGAAGGAGATTTCGTGGATTGTTCGGTTTGGAAACAAGTTGGATTTGGAGGTTTCATTGTGGAGGATCTTTTCCTGAGAGATTGATCCGTTGTTGCCAGTGATAATCTTTTTGATGTTCTCGGCAAATGCCGTAAAGCCAGTTGCGGGTGCAATCAGCGTTGCAACGTAACTTGTCATGGTTTTTTTTTAGGCTGTCCAGATAACAAGTTATTATCAAGCTCAGATATCATCAAGCTGAGGGTAGAAAACACGTGTTTATAAACCAACCAAATATATGGAAAAAGAATTGTTAAAGTTTATTTCAGAAAGTATTACAAAAAATAAAAAGGCCTAGTTTTCTCTCTTGTATCTCCAATCCTTCATTCTGAATTCCATGGCATACTCCATGACCCTTCCACCTTTGTAAAACTCAGTCTCGAGGGCAGTATGATTGAAACCCATCAAGACCAGATCCTTGACGGGAAACTCTTCTGCAACTTTCTCACGAAGTTTCTTAATGCGCAATTCTCCAATCTTTGGACCTAACGCCTTTCCAGGCGCCTCGCATGCGCTCAAAACAAGCTCAAGCGCGTCTTCTGGAGTGATATAAGCGGCTGTTTCCTGAATGTATTTGACGGATTGATCGATTGTCCAACCCCGGGCATGCAACCCAGTATCGACCACAAGCATGATGGAGTTGAGCAGTTCGCGTTCCAATTTGCCAAAGAGTTGGAATGGACTGGTGTAGAATCCCAACTCAGTTCCGCAAGATTCGGCATAGTGTGGCCATGCCTGAGATTTCGACAGCTTGTGTTCAGTCTTGAAGAACTGCCCACGATCGTTCATTGTTTCCATTTGGTGGCTATTCGATTCAAGATAGTATTGTGAGCGAAAGTATGAAAAAAGGTAGGGGTGTAGGTATCACTTAACTAAGCTCCGGGATAAATCTGTAGAGAAAACATTGACGAGATATTACTAAATTACTGAAGCAGTCTACAATTAAACAAGTGGAATTAATGGTACCTGGTTCAGAATTATGGCCTCCCACTGATGATTCGGAAGCTCCAACAATTTTTTAACATTGACTTCAAAAGATCTTAGGCTCTGAAAAGCGTTAGGAGTGTTTTTGAACTGCACCAGAGGCGCAGAGTTCTCATTCTCAACCGCAACTCGTGTAGTGGCTTGAATTGCGTATTTGTAGGCACTGGTTTGGAGAAAGTTAAAAATCAAATGATGCAAACTCTATTTCACCAACGAACCGAAGCGACGTGAAAGTAAAATGCTTTGACGCCTCAAAAGCAGCAGTAATAATGCTGTCAAACTTTTCAAAGGCTGTGTCGCCATCTGCTTCAAAGAGATCGGGGAACGCTTGGCGATCGCGAAGATTGTGGGAAAAGGCTTGAATGTCCCCGCCTTGACCGAGAGTCTTCATAATACTGAGCATTTCGCCTCGAATTCGATCAATTTCTGAAATTCCGATGGCGTGAATTTCATCAGGGGTCTCATCCGACAAGCAATACTGGCGGATGTACTCTTGATAGGCCTGAAAGAAATTCACGTAAATATATAGATTGCATAATATAGAGCCCCCAAAACAAAGGCAAAAACCTTTTCATAACCAGGAAGTTGGTAAATTCCTGGATTCGGTCTTGAGTGTGGCAGATAGATGTCTTGTAAAAAGACTGCCAATCGTTGAAATCCGCCATTCAATAGTTGCAGTGCCTCGGAAAACACCACCTTCTCCTCGACCAAGTTTATACTAACAAATTCGTCGGACTGCGAGTATGGAGGAACACACATTGTCGACTGGGTGGCTTGTGATTCTGGGAATTCTTTGCAGAAGCCAATAAAGCGCTCGACTGTTTCGCGGTTCAGAGCTACTTTAAGATTCATTGCAGTGCGCAAGTTCTCGATCACAACGGGAATTTGGGCAGTGGCAAGCTGGAGACGGTGAAGATGATCTCCAGCATATTCTTCTATGATGGCCCAGCGGAAGGATTCCTCTATGCCAAACAACGGATTATCGTCTCTGCAATTCAGTGTGTCAATAAAAGAATCAGAAGCGAACAAACAGATACAAACTTGGAAATGAAGCCCAGCGCAAACCAATCTGTTCTTGACAAATCGTAGATGTCCACACCGACAGTGTCTTTGAAAGCCCTCAGTGCAATTGCACTCTCTGGATTGTATTCATTTGGCTTCATCTCTGCCGCCTCCGCTTCCAGCTGGCGGGCAATCTTTACAAACTCGGTCCTTGCCGCTTCAGAGACGTCAAACATTGAAGTTTCCAGGAGAATCAGGTGGCAGTCGCTGTCTAGCAGCAGGAACGGCTTGCCCAGGTAGCGCAGCTTAGCGTCGGCGTAGTCTTCCAAAATGGTCATTGCCGTTTTCGATCAATTTCCTGTTTGCCACCAATTTGATCCAATTTCCTGACCAATTCAATTTGCTCCAATTTAATGTTCTGGTGGTGGCAGCAGAAAGAACCGCTGAACGACGAGGAAGCCGTAAAACTCGGTTTCAAAGACGGCGCGGAAAAGAAAGCGGCGTACGCAAGGGTTGATGAGCAATTGGTGAATCCTTACCAGGAATCTTTGGCGACGATCATCAAGAAAAGTCCAACCACTGACAAAAAGATCTGTTTGCTGGCGTTCAAGTACTTATATTTTAATCCTTTCTTTGAGCTTTATCTTTCCTTTATTGCCTACTTTAGTGATAACAAAGAGGATCGTGCAATTGCTCGCTTGACTGCAGCTGAAATGCGAACACAAGGGGTTATAGTCGTAACAACAAGTTCTCTTGGACCGGGCTTTGAAAGAGTCAAATGCCTCGCAGGAACAAATGTATTGAAGGCGCTCGAAGACCCTAATCAATTCAACAGTATGAAATTGATACTTTGGTAATTGTAAAGTGGTTAACACTGCCAACAATTTAACAGACCTGACGGATATTGAGAAGAAAGAATTTCAGCGTTATAAGAAAGCTCTGGCGGTGTTTTTGCTGTCAAACGAAAGCATGGTAAATTTTATCAACCTTTCATGGTCAAATTACCAAACGTACTGTAGGGAAACTCCTCCTTCCGAAATCTGCACAGGGAACATAATCTTGCTGGAAATCGTTTCGCTTCTGTGCGCATCGGAGAATTTGATGCCGAAAGAGTGGCAGATTACCACAATTTAAACCGAGCTCCTGGCGAACCAAGCATGACCGAGAAAGAAGCTACAGAAGCAATCGAGGAAGCTAAAAGGGTGGACCATAGATTGGATAACCTCTTTGTTGCAACGGATGGTTCTGAGCGTCGCAATAAAAAAGCCGCCAAGGATTTGACGAAGGAAGTGAGCCAACTATCAGGGCCTCCACACAACCTGAAAGTGTACCTCGATCTTGATCGCATGCATGAAAACATTCACCGCAACATGCAACGGAATGTTTCCAGCTCGAAATATATGGTGGCTATGCATAACAAGCTTTATGCGGTAACTTAACTCATCGTGCGTGCACAAACCATTCAATAATCTATGTTGCAAATAGTCATCAAGAAACTGCGGTTCAGAGTTTTATACTGCCAAGGAAACTGGAATTCCCATGGCCATTGTTCATGTTGGAGATGGCCCACACCATCATCTGCCTGCAGACTCATCAACAATTCGGATTTATTCCACTGAGAATGATACAGCAGAAATCGTTCGACAAATTGCCGAGTCCGCGACAGGAACGATTCCACCTGCTGAATTAATTAATGACCAAGGTTGCCCCCTTCACCCTTATTCTTTTTTTGTGTTGTGTGCATCTGACCTTTACATATTATATAATATATTCAAGGCACAACTTTAACGCGAGCAGAGCTTGAAGAAAAGGGAGAGAGTCTCCCCGCCTTCAAACATGCTGATCTGGTTGCCACAAACGATGCCATTGAAAGAGTAACTGGAAAGAGGACAGATATCCCTCCTGAAGTAAAGCCATTTCTTGAAGGAGTCAAAGTTGTTGGTGTCCTATACGATGAGTTGGGTATTTTTGTTTGTTTGTCTTTTCATTTGTCACCTGATTGTGTTGGCAGAACTCAAGAGACTCAAGCCCAAGAATTAAAGGGCCAACTTGAAGCAGTTTCGCCAGGCATTGAAGTCAAACTGTGCACTGTTCAAGATTTAGAAAAGGGTAACCAATTGCCTCCCAAACATGATCGTTCTTTTGTCATTTGCGAAAACCTGGAAGGGGACAAAGAAAAGAATAATATGACGGGATTATATATGAATGCTCAAGACTCGGAATCGGTCATTTGCATTGGAACCCAAAAACAGGTCCTCCAAGCTGCACCCGAGTTAGCTGGTGTAACCGGCGTCCCAATGGATAATATTCCGAAAATCAATGATCTGGCCAGTTTTGGTATTTAATTTTTTTTTCTCATGTATTTAACTATGAAATGACAATAAGGTAATTAAATTGGCAACAATTCTTCACAGGTACCCCCCAACTATGCTTTAGTGAAACATCAAAACGCGTCAAAGCTGTGGAAGACATTTTAAGAAAGTATGTTGTGTGTGTGTCTGTGTGTGTATATATGGATTAAAGTTATCGTACATACAGCTTTCCATTCGGCGAAAACACTACTCCTGTTGAGGCTGCAAAACTTTTAATTAAGTTGGTTGGGGCCGGGGCTCTAACTGATGAGCAATTGAGAACTTGTGCCCTCGCTGAAAACATGGATCCAATTTTGGATGTGTTCTATGATGTCACAAACGACAACGATAACTTACATCGCTACAGTGGGATAGTTACTTTGATCGATGGTTTGGCAAACGATTACGTGAACAAAGATGACTTTGAGTCAGCAGATAAGGTAATTCTTTTTTTATTGTGATGTTTGAGGCTTGTTTCTTAGCAACCTATATAAATACAGAGGCGGCAATATTGTGCATATCTCGTTGCCGCCATGGGTTTGAGTGAAGGCGCCTCTAAGATAATTATGGCCGAATATGACAGGAAGCTGGGTGACACCACCAACACTCAAAACCAAACAGCCGCTGTAAACGCAGATAACGATGAAAATGTAAACGCGGATGAAGGAGAATTGGCCACATAAAGAAAAATGGATGTCATCAAAAAATATATTCGTTTAATTCCGTTTTTTTTTTTTTTCAAAACTTGAACTTTTCATCTGTTCCACCCTTCTTCCCGGCGCCACTGCCAGTATCATCTTTCTTTCTCTTCTTTGCCATTTGTCGATTCGCGTGCTCAGCAACCAAATCACTAAAGTCTTCACCAGCAACTTCTTTTCGGGCCGCCTTCATTTTTTCTTCGTAAGCTCGTTTGACAGCATCACCTTCCAATCCTTCCTCGAGATCTTCAGGGTTCAAACTCATGGCAACAGGTTTATCATTCACAAGACCAGGCATTGGTTTTCGTTTCCGTGACGATTCTGAGGCAGTAAGGCGGTGGTGGGGCGAATTGGGAGCCTGCAGAAAACAGATTGTAGGTGCCAACCAAGAATGTCCGAGACCTCTAGGACAATTCCCTCCAATATTTTCTAAGTTTCTTCTTCTACACTACAACAGTTTATTTACAACATATCTACATTTATCTCCATTCAAATGTTACCTATTACGCTTAATCAGTATAACTGGTATAAATAAAGAAAGCGATTCCCCCTCTTGAGGATATCGAAGTTAATACATATCTAACTGAATTAAATATTTCTCAATATTATTTTTTGTGTAATTCAATATAATCTGGAGTCTTTTGCCTTTTGATCAACTTTGCCTGACTAATTCATTTGACTTCACTTTAATGAATCGTCAACCTTCTTTTTGAGGGCAGAAACACGCGTCAAACCAAATGTCTGGAAATGTACTGAGTTTCTATTCAAAAAAAAACACAGCATAATGAAAGAAAAAGAAGTGACCTCTCCATAAACCTTATTACAAAATCATGGACAATGGGTTCTCAATGTACCCCTTGAAGCTCTGCAACCATTTAGCTCCGACAGCACCATCCACAACACGGTGATCACAACTCAATGTAACATTAAACACCTTCTTGGCACGGAATCCCTTCTCAGACTTGGCATCCACCACCAACTTCTCTTCCACTCCACCAACAGCCAAAATGGCAGCATGCGGAGGGTTAATAATCGCCGTGAAAGACTTGATTCCAAACATTCCCAGGTTCGAAATCGTGAATGACCCACCCTGGTATTCATGTGGCTGCAACTTCCCATCCCGAGCCTTCTCCGCCAAGCTCTTGACATTATTAGAGATTGTAGAAAGCCCCTTTGATTCCGCGGATGCAACAATCGGAGTAATGAGGCCGTTTTCAGTGGCAACAGCAACAGCGATATCAGAGGTTTGGAACTCCCGAATAAACGTCCCTTGCCACGCAGAGTTCACCTCTGGAACGTCTCTCAAGGCGAGACTCGAGGCTTTGATTACAAAGTCGTTTACAGAGAGCTTGAATTTGCCGTTGGCTTGTTTGTTCAAGGTTTCACGGAGGCTGAGGATGGTGTCGGCTTCGAGTTCGAGGGTCAAGTAGTAGTGTGGGATGGATTGCTTGGATTCGGTGAGACGCGCGGCGATCACCTTGCGGATGTTGGAGACGGGGGTGTCGACGTAGAGTTGGGCGGTGGGTGCGGCTGGAGTGAAGGAGGCTGGGGCAGCAGCGGAGGAGGCGGCGGCCTTGGCTGGGGCAGCGGCGACTCCCTTGAATCCGAGGACATCGCCCTTTAGGATTCGTCCCTTTGGTCCAGTTCCAGCAACATTTTCAAGAGCAATGCCCTTTTGGGCGGCAATGAACTTGGCGGCTGGGGAAGCAACCACGCGTTCTGGGAAAAGTACCAATATTTCTTGTTAAAACTAAAAACGTTTCCTTCAAGTAGGCATATAATTACCTCCGGCTTTTCGGACTGGAGCAGCAGTGGCGGCGGCAACAGCTGGAGCAGCGGCAGCAACTGGAACGGCATCAGCGGCAGCAGAGGCAGCACTAGCGGCATTAGCAGCGCCAATAGTGAAGGAAGCAAACTTTTCCACGTCGGCCTTGTTGTCAACAAGAATACAGAGTGGCTGAACGTAAAAAAAAAAATCAGACGATTGCTCCACACACCTTTCACAAAAAAAAATAATCACAACTCACAGCTCCAACAGTAACATCCTTGGTGTTGGCATCGATAAAGATCTTGGCAATGTATCCTTCTTCTTGACATTCAAAGTCCATGGTGGCCTTGTCAGTTTCAACCTCAACAAGGATGTCTCCTGGCTGAACAAAGTCTCCAACCTGCTTCTTCCATCCACCCAAGTTACCTTTTTAATAAACATTTTCATTAGTATTTTTTTTGTAACTAGTCTTGTTTGTTATTTGGAATACCTTGAGTCATGGTTGGGGAGAGGGCTGGCATGCCCAGCAAGTTGTGTGGTGGAAAGATGGCAGCGTTAGAAGCTGGGGCAGCGGCGGGAGCAGCGGCAGCTGGAGCAGAAGCGGCTGGGGCCGCAGCTTTTGGAGCAGCGCCTCCAATGCTAGCCACAGTAAAGTCAGCAAATTGAGCAACGTCAGCCTTGTTCTCGGCAAGAATACAAAGTGGCTGTTTTAAAAAGAAGAATAACGCATTGAATAATGGCTTTGCTTTCGTGTGGCGCAAAAATAGTCGGGGGGTTGTCGTCTCATTCCAGGCAGACAAGAGACTGGTTCCCAAGGGATCGCAAACAGAGGAAACGCCCTCACAGAATCATACACCATTGAAGACTTTTGTCCAGTCAACAACTGGATTTCGACACATTTTTTTCCGGAATCAAAAAAGTCCCTCCCTCTGTGATCTGCCAAAAAGTCAAAAAAAGACTCACAGATCCAACTGGAACATCCTTTTCCCCAGCAGCCAATAAAGTTTGAGCCAAGAATCCTTCTTCCTGGCATTCGAAATCCATCTGAGCCTTGTCGGTTTCAATCTCAACGAGTACATCTCCAGGATTGATTTCATCTCCGATTTGTTTCTTCCATGCTCCAATGTTTCCTGAGTGTCGTGTGTGTGTGTGTGAGGGAGTGATTGATTTTTTTTGTTAACAGAGAGGTTCAGGTTAATTTTTCCGGGTTTGGTTGATAACAGACTCTGACGAGTTTTCCCTGATCCAGCATCATCCAACTACGGATTGACCGAAAGAAAATCGTACCTTGAGTCATTGTTGGAGACAGAGCAGGCATGTTCATGACAACGTGTGGTGGGTAGGCTGAAAGGAAAATGAATAAACGAAAAACGAGAGAGAGAGCCTGCTTTGTTACTTTTGGAGGCATATCCACGGATCAGATCCTTATTCGCGAAAGATGGACGAGTATTGATCGCAGATGATTGTCTGCAAACAAAGTCTGGTCAGCTCTGAATTATCAGAGATTACAGGTCTCACACCTGAAAGCCCCTTGCTGAAGACCCGAAACAGTTGACTTCCCCCGAACAGTCACGTTCACAGTCGAGACTAAAGCCGCTGAAGCCGAACTGCGAACTAGATTTGCTCCAATTCTGCGTTGAACAATTGAAGGTTGGCAACGGAGCATTGATTATTTCAAAGTATTCAAAAAAGCGCAAAGTCAAAAATAATAATTATGGCCAAAGTTTCCCCCCTCTCTCTTTACTCAAGTCTTTTGCTGCCTCCAAGAACGTACCCTCTGTCGAGTCAGCTTGAATTTGCCAGGGCGATCGATGCTTCCTACGCCCACTCGAGTCTTCGCTGGCGACTTTCTGTTTCCAAAGGTCAAGAGTGTTGCCAAACACTGCAAGAAGGAAGATGAAAACAAGGAGGCATGTGTACATGATTGGAAACTCGCTTGGGTTGCAGCCTGTGGCGACGAGGAAGCTGATCAATGAGGAGTTGGATGTCTGGGCCGATCGGTAAGTCTTTTTGAATGTGTTGTTGGGGTTCGGGAATACTCGGAATTTTATTTGTACAAGATGTTGTTGTTGGGGACTGGTTTTGATATCCTACATGAAGGCAATTCGCTGCTGAAACCATTTTTCTCTCACTCCTCATGGACTCTTTGAGGCTCCCTCGGACTCTTTGCGATGCCCTCCCTCTGTTGTTTCTAATCAAATCAACCCAAATTTTACAGTGGAGTGAATGGTCACTTTGATCATCCGCATTCTCGTCCTTGGGTCAGTGTTGACGACAACATTCTCGAACAAAGCGCCCTTATTGTCGGTAAAACATGAATGTTCAGCCCCATTTCAAAGCCAAAAAAGAACATTATTTCGGATTAATTACTAAACATCACCACAAAAAAAAAACTCTCCTTCCTTCAGGAGCCGCATCCCAATCCGAAGTCGCTGTCATGAACACATTAACCTCCAACCTCCATTTCCTCTTGATCTCCTTCTACCGCCCCACCCCACAACGCTTTAAAATCATTATGGAAGCCAAAGCGTTCCCTAGTGATGCATTTGCATTCTCAAGTCAAATCCGCGTTCCATGGATACGACCCCAAAGAAGCAATCGTGGAAATCAGTCCAAGGGAAGGAGAAACGAATTTGAGAACGGAGGATATTGTGGAGGTTGTCAAGAAGGAAGGAGATACGGTGGCTCTTGTTTTGTTTAGCGGTGTTCAGTATTATACAGGTCGGTTTTTTCGATTTTTAAAAACGCGTCGTTTGATTCAATAATTTATGGACCAATCGATACTTAGGCCAATTCTTTGATATGAAGAGAATCACTGAAGAAGGTCATGCAGTTGGAGCCATGGTTGGTTTCGACTTGGCGCATGCCGTAGGAAACGTTCCTTTGCAACTTGATGACTGGAATGTTGACTTTGCTGCATGGGTAAAGTACACTCTATAAAAAATACCAGATGTCGAAAAAAAAACAGTCCTAAACACTTTTTTGAAAAAAAATTAGTGCACATACAAGTATCTCAACAGCGGGACCTGGAAACATTGCTGGTCTGTTTGTTCATTCCAAACATGACAATGCAAATCTGCCGAGATTGGCTGGGATGGTGGGGTAGCGACCCAGCAACCAAGTTTACCATGGATAATCAATTTCATGGTATCCCTGGAGCAGCTGGTTACAGGCTCAGTAACCCAAGTGTTTTGGCGGTGACTTCATTGCTGGGTTCTCTTCAAACATTTGCAAAGACGAGGTATGGGAAGATTGACAGTATCTATACAACAAAAAAACTTGAACATTTTTTTTATATTATTCCAAAGCATGTCGGAGTTGAGGGAAAAGTCGATTCTCTTGACTGGGTTCTTGGAACATTTGCTGTTGGATCTCCAAACAGCAAAGCCGAATGCATTCAAGATCTTGACACCATCTGATCCTGAAGCGCGAGGATGTCAGCTGTCAGTTTACTTTTACAATGGGCAAATGGAGAGAGGTTTTTGAAGGGTTGTTGGAAAGAGGAATCGTGTGTGATGAGCGACGCCCCGATGTTATCCGAATCAGTCCAGCGCCCTTGTATTGTACGTTTGAAGACGTGTGGAAGGTGTATGTTGGGCTGAAGGAGGTTTTGTGATTTTTTGTGTTGATCACTTCAATAAGAAATAAAGAAACAAATAAAATCAACAAAATAATGGACGACGACGACGACATTGACGACATTGACAACGACGAAGACGACGAGCGCGAAGACGGCGAAGAAGGCGGCGACGACGAGGGCGAAGGCGAGGATTTGGACGACGACGACGACGACGACTTGGACGACTTGGACGACGACGATGCGCGGCCGAAGAAGAAGGCGAAGAGCAAACGCAAGGTTTTGTTTTGTTTCTTTTTCTTTTCTTTTTCTTTTCTTTTTGTTTTTGTTTTTTGTTTTTAGTTTTTAGAGAGAGAGAGTCTAACACTTTAAAGCAGAACGATGTGTCGCGCTTTGTCGACGACTTGGCCGATGTCGACGACGAAGAAGAAGAAGACGAGTACGACGACGACAACGACCTGCTTGGCCCGGGTGCGGCTCTCACATTGAACTTTCACATTTCACTTACTTGAACTCTCAGAGGACGACTTTGACGCTTCCATGGAGAACCAGTACTTGGACCAGCGCAAACACAGAGAAATGGACGCGCGGCGAGAACTCGAAGAGGAGGAAGACGCCCAGACCATCGCCGCCCGTATGCAGGCGAAATACTCGCAGCGAGACCGCGGCGGCACTTTCAGACCATCAGACAATGTCGCCGGCCGCATGCTGATGCCGTCCATCAACGACCCCTCGCTCTGGCTTGTCCGATGCAGACCCGGTTCCGAACGCTCGCTGATTATTAGTCTGTGGCGTAAATACATGGAAGCCGAAGATCAATCGAAAATCAATATTTTCTCAATCTTTACGCGTGAAAACCTTCCTGGATATTTATATGTCGAAGCAAGAGATAAAAAGAGTGTCGATTTCGCCATTGAAAATGTCTCGGGTATTTACCAGCAGACTGTGAAGGTTATTCCTGTGGATGATATGGTTCCTTCTCTCCGAATCAAAAAGGGGAAAGAAAAGGACTTGAAGGAGGGTGCTTGGGTTCGCGTCAAGAAGGGAAAATACGGAGGCGATCTAGGAAAGGTGTGTGATTCTTTTTTTTTTTTTTTTTCAGCTTCTCATTAAAAAAAGTTATTTTCAGATCATTGAAGTCCTTGATGGTGGTGCTTCACTGCGATTAAAGTTAGTTCCCAGACTCGACACCTCCCAAGACAACAACAACGCACGCCCCGGCGAAAAGCGGAAAGCAGCATCTCTCTCCATACCTCCTCAAAAACTCTTTAACCCAGAGCACGTGAGCAAATCAAGCTACACCAAAAACCAATACGGCGGATACACATACCAAGGCGAAATCTTTGATAAAGACGGATACCTCGAAAAAGACTTGAAACTAGTCGGCGTCGAAGTAGAGAGCGTGAACCCGTCCCTTGAAGAAATCACACGATTCAGCGGCGGCTCCCTCAACGAGAGAAGCATTGATTTGGAAGCGCTTGCCGGTGGAAGATCCGGTGGTCTTGCCACCACGGATTTCAAGTCTGGGGATAACGTTGAAATCTTTCGCGGGGATTTGAAGGATGTGTCGGGTCGTGTGTTGGCGACAGACAGCGAGTTTGTGACAATCATGCCCAAAGATACGCAGTTGGGGGCTATTCGAATTGATGCCAAGGATTTGAGGAAGAGATTTGATGAAGGAGATCATGTCAAGGTTATCAATGGTATTCATATGGGGGAGACGGGTTTGGTTATCAAGGTGGCGTCCAATGTGGCTACTGTTTTGTCTGACTCTACGTATAAGCCAGTTGAGTTTTGAAGTTTTAGATGATTTGGTTGTTTTTTTTGGGGATAAGTTGGTGCTGACGACATGTTGTCTTTTTTTTTGCAGATTGAGGTGTTTACCAAGGATTTGCGTGGAAGAAACGAAAGTTCCAACGCGGCTGCTCAGCAGAGCATGTATGATATTGATGATCCAGTACAACTGAGGTAAACGGGTTTGCGTTTGGATGCTTCTCTCACTCCTTTTTAACAACAACATCGACAACAACAAAAAAACAACAGCCAATCCGATGCAGGTGTCGTTCTCAAAGTCGAAACAGGCTCCGTCACAGTCATGAACCAATTCGGAACAGTCTCCAAAATCCCGGTACAACAAATCCAAAGGAAAATCGACAACAAAAACATTCGAACGTCCGATGCAAATGGCCGAACACTGGCTCCCAAAGATTCTGTCGTTGTGAGAGATACTGGGAGACGTGGGACTGTGGTTCATATTTATAGAACGTTTGTGTTTATAAAGTCGAAAGAAATGATGGAGCATGGGGGGTTGTTTGTTACGAGGCCGAATAATGTGGAGTTGTTGGGAACGCAGGGGGGAGGGCCTGGGGTATGATATATCTTCTTCTTCTTCTTTTCTTGAAATGATTGGTTGGCTTGCGTTGGATTCTAAATTCAAGTCTTTCAAAAAACAGGGAAACTCTGGTGGATTCGCTCGACCATTTCCAACGACTGGTGGTGGCGGCGGCGGCGGCGGCGGCGGCGGTGGATTCGGACGTGGTGGCGGCCGACGTGATCCATTAATCAACGCCACCGTTACAATCGTTGGCGGTCCATACAAGGGGTACCTGGGAATAGTAAAAGACATGACATCGGGAGGCGCTCGCGTGGAGTTACACACCAACTCTCGAATCATTACAGTGAACCCTGATATTCTCAAAGTGCATGGCTCTTCAGGGCCGAGCCGGCCGTCGTTTGATTCACACAACAGCAACAGCAATAATTCGGGTGATCGGTATGGAAGTGGGAGTCGCACGCCTGCTTATGGAGCGTATGGATCTGGGTCCAAGACGCCGCGGAGAAGCGATGGAGGTATCACGCCGAATCCGTATGGGGACGGCGGTGGTTGGGATTCTGGGAGTAAAACTCCTGGTTGGGGAGGTGGAGGGCGGACGCCGGCAAGAGACAGTGGTTGGGACTCTGGTAGTAAGACTCCGGCGCGGGGTGCAAGTGATTCTGATAACTATTCATTTGGCAGAAGTAGTTTGTAAGGATTTTTCCGAGTTTTTTGTTTGCCAGTGAGAGATCCTGACGCCCCCGCTTTTTTTGATGCACAGATCTGACGATCACGATTCGTCTTCCTTCAACCCAAATACTCCACGGTATGACCATGAAACACCATTCTTCAATCCCGAAACTCCTGGAAACTACAACAACATGCCTCAAACACCTGGCTCTTCGTACCCGAATGCTGCCAGCGTATCTCATCAGCATGGGATCCCGAATACTCCTGGAGGGAACCCGGCGACGCCTTTTATTCCAACGACTCCTTATGCTTCTGGAAATGCGTATCATCCTGGACCGGATGTGGGATCGTCTTCAAGTCAACGTAAGAACTTTCAAAGTCTTGTTTCTCAATATTCACTGTAACTTTTTTTTTTTTTTTTTGGTTGGTCTGTTTTAGCACAACGCCCATCCGACTGGCTCACCAGCGACATTGAAGTCACAATCAAACCCCGCCAAAACCGAAGCTACAAGAACGGCGCCTTTGACTTCAAACGCGCCGTCATCCGGGCCGTTGAAACGCCGACTCTGGCGCGTGTGATCTTGCTCAGCGACAGCCGGTCTGTAGAGTCGATTCCGATAGAATTTTTGGAACCCGTCAAGCCTGAGAAGAAGGAACGTGTAAAAGTATTGGGGAGTGGGGGTCATGGCGGTGAGTTTGGAGAGTTGATTGCGATTGATCAGGAAGGGCTTGTGAAATTGAATAGTGGAGTTTTTGAGCCGATTCCAATGGCTTTGTTGGCGAGGCATATTCCAGCTGCTTAAAACGGCCTTTGTTTTGGAATAAATTTTGTTTTCTTGTCACTACCAAATCAATCAAATGGAGTATTTGGAGAGCCATGGACTCCCAGTTTATCTGAATGTAAGAAAATGGCTTCCATCACGCGATTTTAAAGCTACAATGACGACGCTAGGATATACTATCGAAAATGTCAGACGAACGACCTCCCAACACGACCCTCTTCTTGCTCGAGAATTTCGACGCCATCTGCAATGGAACCAACGTCCTGTTCCGAGAGTTTAGCTACATCAAAGCCACGCCACAGAACCGGCTCTCCTTCTCTGCCCAGTATTCCGCCCTCTTGAATTCAAACCCTGAACAGAACTTCAAACCGGCGGATTATTTTCACCTGGTGGAGCTGATTAGTACGGGGTTCCCATATGAATTGATTCAGAGGCCTGTGAATGTGACTGAATATATTTTGGGGCTTCGAGAACCTGCTCCTCAGAATCGGGAAAACAACTCAACGTTGGCAGATGGTGGTGGTGTTATTGCCGCTGCCACCGGAATCGCGATTCCGAAAAAGAGTTTTCTTCTTTATTTCAAGTTGTGCTTTTATTACATGGGTGCGTGTGTGCGTGGTTTTTTTTTTTTTTTTTTTTTTTTTTTTTTTTTTTTTTTTTTTTTTTTTTTTTTTTTTTTTTTTTTTTTTTTTTTTTTGGAAAAAGGACAAGATTCTGAAAAGATTCCATCTCAAATTAATACTGCTGACACTTATCCAAAAAAAACAGAATTCATGGATTTGACAAGACAATGCTTCCAATCAGTTCTAAAAGAATATCCAGAACCCATCATCACAAAGCCTCCTGAATCTGATGATTTGGTTGTATATACCAGCAAAGATTTGCAATCACTAAAGTTGCTCTTTGTCGCTGACTTGGAACTCAGCCTTGAAAACCTTCCAAGCTTGTGAGTTGAAAAAAGGAACAAAAAAATCTTTGTAGATCCTTTTTTTTTGGGTTCCCTCTCCAATTTCTCTCTTTTTTACATCCTTGCATGCATATATAAGAAGGTTATTTTTAACAAAAGCACAAACTTTTTTTTCACTTAAAAGCACAAAGGTTCCACCCAGAAAAAATTTGACTGCTGCAATTGAGCGTACGTTTTCAGGAAGTCAGCTTACTTGTGCTTCATTGCATAATTGTGCTTCATTGCTTCAGTTTGAATTGATTCGAAATGTTTGCTTGATGGAAACATCAATTTGAAGAGGAGGAGGAGGAGGAGGAGGAGGGCGTTTTATGTTGTTGCATAAATAAATAGAGAAGGAAAAGTTTTTTTGTTTTTTGGTTTTCTTAGGCCCCGTTTGGCAGTGAAAAAGAAAATTTGAGTTTATTTCCAAATCCCAAATATTGGGTCAGATTGAATATTTTGAAATATTGTGCTCCCGATATCTGTAAATTCGCAATTTACAGATGTTCAACAATATTTGAAAAAAAAGATAGTAAAAGGCAAATATTTTTTTACAAATTCAAAATAATGATGTATTCTAACAGGACGCTGATAGTCCTGCCACATTGCCTCTGCAAAAGAGTCCCTCCAAGCCTTGGCATCTTTATCCCCACCCCTCACACCACCAACTGCTTCTTCTTGACCACCTCCTCCACTTTCAATAGTCTCAGGCTGGTAATCAAAGCCCATTCTGTCATTCTGGTATAGCTTTCAAATGACAAGGCGCACAGGGCAATGACCAGATCCCACTGAGTTTCCAGTGTGTGTCCTCTCATTGCTTTCAGAATTGTGAACCGTTTACAAGTGCAACCAAAAATCTGTTCGACAATGTTCTGGAGTTTTGCATGCCGCAAATTAAAGAGTTCTTCACTATTTGCCGGTCTAATGATAGAAAATGAGCAAACAATACACTGAGGCCGCCAAATTTATCTCAGACGCACTTGGCCCCATTCCTTCAGATGATACTGGACCCCTTGATATGGAACCAGAACTTGTCGTGTCAAGCCATATCCAGCGTCAGCGACATAATACCGCCATGGTGGGATTGTGAATCCCTTTTCCAGGGCATCTTGTAGGACCCATCCGTCGTGGGCAAAGCCCTCCCATCCAGCATGAATATGCTGGTACATCATACCAAATCCACAAGCGCTGACCACATTTTGACTCCACCGTTTCGATCCCTGTAAGGGGCACTCTTAGTTTCACCAACAATGGCATGGATGTGGGCTACATCAAATACCGCAATACATCCATCAAAATAAGGGGAAAACTTACTATCACTTGAGATCCCTTCCGGAATAGGGCATCCTTCTTGCGGCACTTCATAAAGCGTGGTGCCAACACCAACAATGCAGCCAAGCACCCGTGGAAGCACTTACTTATGGTTTCTCCTGACCTTTGAAAGCATTCTTGGGTTTCTCGGTTTGAATTATTGCCTCCCACAATGTGAAGGGATATGGCGACTTACTTGCTGGGTGTCATGGACCTACGAGGTGGCAAACTGTTTGCGCCATCAAGAAAGTAAGAACAATACAACTTCGAGTTACACCAAGGAAAGTCATACCAATAAAAGTAATTTACTCAAACGTTTCAACATCCATTTGCAAGTTCTCATGGATGTGCACTTTGCTGCCAGTTCACAACTCTTGCTCAAGTATGGCAAGGAGTGATACGCAGACGCTTCTGCGCCAGCTGTATGGCTTTGGCTGCTGCTACCGCAATGACCAGGATAGCAATACAACGGCGTCTTTCTTGTTCAGTGAGGTTGAGTCGCTTCATTGAAAAAGAACAAAGTCAAAAAAATCACAAGCCTTGCATGACGCAATTGGTTCCGGAACACAATTGACCAATTGGCATCTTCTGATCACAAGACACGATGTCATGTGCCTTTGCTTGTAACAGTGTCTTTCAGGACTTTGCAAATGAGAAAAATAATGTCGTCAAGACACAACTGGACAAATGAGCAAGAGATGTATCTACTGGAGCAGCTCTGTTCTCAAGCCAAAGCAGGAAACCGTGCTGGCCAATCATTTAAGGACAATGTTTGGAAATTGGTGCAGGATCGCGTGAACACCAAGTTCAAAGTAAACCTCACCTGCCCACAGCTCAAGTCCAAGAACGCAACCCTGAGAAATCGTCTCCAAATGACTCTCAACATGAAGAGTCGTAGTGGGTGGGGTTGAGTTGAAGAAACTCATACTCCTACAAATGACCCAGACATCATCATATATTGAAGTGAATTCAACTTTATAAAAACCAATTCCCTGTCATGAGTATCTTTAACGCTGTATTCCCTTTTTTCTTTCAGACCCTTAAAAAGGAGCATCATGTGAATGCTCGTGATATCACCACACAAGGTTGCCGTGACCTTCTGCTCTCTCGGAACTCTACAAAAAAACATGGCCACTGGGATGTTAGCATTGAGTTCTGTGGCAGCGGCAGCTGGCGCCAAAAGTGGGTGAATGCAAGCTGCTGTCAACAAAGACACCGGAGAAGAATCTGAAAAAGAGAACAGCTACCGTGAATCTCTACAGTTTCCAGCTCCTGTGTCAATTCTTCTAGCTACAGCTCCAGGTCTTCTAGCTCCAACTCCAATGCTGCCAACCAGTGTTAGGAATTCATGAACTCACAATTCATATTTCATGAAATTTTAAGGTTCATGAATGTGACTTTCATGAATTTGACTATTCATGAATCCTGAAAATATGAATTTTTGTGAATCTTTCATGGATGTGGTGAATGTCGGCTTTAAAGGTTCAACTCAGTGGTTCAACTCCTTAATGTTTAATGTTCAACTCCAAAAAATCAAAGAATAAATCAAATTAAAGCATCAACACCGAATTGAAAAAACAAAAACTCGCTTGCCAGCCAACAGCCTAATTATAATTGTGGATCTCAGAAAACGCATTTTTATCTGTTTTTTCTCTATACAGTTTTAAACATTTCATCAAATATTCATCAAAATTCATGTATTCATGAATATTTCCCATTCATGAATGGTGAAATTCATGAATCTCCACATTCATGAATTCCTAACACTGCTGCCAACGCTTGCAGCTCCATCTCAGCCGGTGGCTCCGCTGGCACTGTTTCGAAGGGGGCTATGATCAGCAACTTCAGGACTGGGAGTACTCAAAAAGCGAGTCCATCAGAACCCAACTCAAATTGATGCTCTGACAAATACCCCTGGCCAAGCCCTGGAGATGATGAAACCTCCTGCAATTGATCAGTCTCCTGCAACGTCGTTGAAACTTCCAGAGTCAGTCCAACTGACAACGGTGATTGCCAAAAAGCTCAACAACCTCTTGATGCGGTACAATGGAGAATTTGAGGGCCAGTACTGTTCTTGGCTGTATCTTTGAATCACATACAAGTTTGGAAAAGTTTTGGCTGACCCTCACAATGCGGCCATGTTCTTGGGCACTGATTTGGATGAGGCACTGGTTGAGTTCTTGAAGGATCTGCAGGACGAGTTTTAAGTGGTCTCAGGAAGTCTTCTTTTTATTTTCTCTTTTCTTTTTAGTTTTACTATAATTATTAGACATGTGCCGGTTTTTACCGGCAATCGATAGATCGATAATAAACGCTAAAAATTGGTCTCTATATTGCGGTTTTTATAGAGAATTAGCGCAATAGCGCATCGCAATAAAAATATCGTTATCGGTCAACCACCAAAAAAAATACTTAGTGGGAATCGAACCACTAGCCTTAAATCTCCTTCACTCAAGCAGTAACTCACTGCGCTAGTGACTCAACGTTCATAATCTAAGTTTACAATACATTGGAAATAAAATCAAATAAACAAGCAAGCGGCGTTATGCCCATAGACAAAAGAAAAGAATAACTCTAAAGTAAATAAGAGAAAATCTTCAATATTAAATTTATTTTACTATCCTACATCTAAGGATACCGCTGTTGGTTCTTGAAGGTGTACATTGTTGTGCTGTGAATAATAACCTTGATGATATTCCAGAGGTAGGAGCGATCCATTTGTCCAGGGTTGAAGGATTCTGGAACTCTGCGAACACGATTTGTGTGTTTGATTGCGGTGTAGCGCTTTGCAAATCCAAAGGAATGCTCGACCACGCGTTTGATGGCGTGCATGTGGTTGTAGGCACGCTTGAAGGGGGTGAGTGGCGTTCTGGCAGTAGATTTGAAGCAGAGCAATGCATCGGCTGGCCGAGCCGAAAACCGCCCGCTTCCGGCCCGAAACCGTTCGGGTACGGGCCGGTTTCGGGTGATAAATTAGTGAACTAATTTATATCGGGGTGGTTTCGGTTGAGGGTCTGGTTAACCACTATGATATGACTTTCATGTAAATAAAAGTAATTTTCCTATGAATTTTTTTTTTTTACACATCCAACTATTTTTTCACATGCAACTTCCGCAACCTCCTCCAGAACAAGAAAGCGTGGATCAATGGAAACAGCTTCTTGATGGCATGAAAGGGCGATCACATCAGCTGGAAATTGTTAAAAAGGAGGGAACAAAAGCCAAATGCTGGTCCAACAGTGGACTGGTTCGGGACAAGGCATCAGGGAAATTTGTATCTTACCTTGATACAAAAAATGTTGCCGCTGCATGCTTCCTTTGTTTGCAAGTATACCAGTATGACACAGTAGGAAAGAGTAAGTGCTCGTTTCGTGATTCCTTCAAACTGTAATGGTAATTTCATGATTACCTCCTACAGGCACATCAAACCTGAACAATCATAAATGCCCTACAACTGCAACCCGTAATACACTCCAAAAGTATTCGCCTCGGTCGAAAGCACCTGCTGATGTGAAAGAAAAAATAACGGAGAAATTGGTTCAAATGTGTGCATTGGACATTCGGCCATTCCATATTGTTGAAGGAGAAGGCTTTCAAGCGTTCTGCCAAGGCATCTACAATGCAGGAGTTTGGCTTGGGGTTCCAATGGATGTTGGTGAGATCATTGCCCACCCAACAACTATCAGTCGCAATGTCACCAAAGTAGCCGCAAGTGCAAGGGTCCCACTTCAGAAAGCGCTTACTGCACATACGCAGGGCTTGCATGGAGTTGGAGCAACAGTGGATTTGTGGACAGATGACCATAACAAAGTCTCCTACATCTCCGTCACCGCTTCCTTCATCGATGACAATTTCAAACTCACGGCTGTAACTTTAGCAGTGGAGCCGTTTTACGGCAGCCATACTGCTGCAAGCATCCTTGAAGCTGTCCGCCGTATCTTGGAAAGCTTTGGCGCAACTGTTGCAAGTCAAGTTGTTGTTGTCACCGATTCAGCCTCAAACAACCATGCTGAAGACGGACTCCCCAGTTATTACGGATGGCTTCCATGTGCAGACCACAAGATATCAACCTGTGTGACTTCAGTTCTGAACAAACAGACAACCTCAACTGGCGGCGTCAAGACTACAGCATACCCGTTCATGGCTGACATGCCCTCCATATACCAGCTTGTGGATAAATTGAAGGACATTGTTACTTACTTCAAGCAAGCTGGACTTCAAGATGAATTGGATTCTACATTAAAACAAGAGGTGGTCACTCGCTGGAACTCCCTGCTTACCTTACTGGAAAGTGTGGCACGGAACCTCATCAAAGTCAATGAATTATTAAACAAAAAGCAGAAGTATATGTTGCAGCTGGATGACGATGAAGTCCGACTGTTAGGGGAGTTGGTTTTGTTTTTGACACCGTTCCGAGAACTGATTGTGCCCTTCAAATTTTGAAGGGCACAATCAGGCTGAGGGCTCGTCCGCGAGGACCCACATAGCCCTTATCAGCCAGCACCAACTCGCCCGGATCCAATTGAGGATGATCACGGGCGTACATGGTCATGTCATGGATGGATCCTTTGAACATCTGGTACTTCAGTTAGAACTGTTGATGTTTGACAGCAAGACATACCATTTCCCCCATCCAGCAGATGTTACCGCAATTGTCTGTAAGGCATTGCACTTTTACGCAATGCCTCTTGTACTTACCAGAGAAGAACCTTCTCTGTTTGCGATGGGGTGGCCTCTGGATATAAACCTAAGAAAAACTAAGTGAATAACAAATGCAGAATGATAAAATAAAGAAATAAGTAAAATAGACCACTTACCGGAAATGCGTCAAGGGAGAGGTGGTGGGGTAAGTCAAATGACCCATCTGTGATGTCATTTGCATCACACCAGCGATCATCCCACACCTCCTCCAGTTCGTTGATGACACTTCCCAAATAAATAATACCCTTTTTAATTTTTCCAGCAAGGGATCCTTAGGATTTGCGGGTTTTATATTCAGCTGAGGCCCGTTTGGTTGTATAATACCCTTTTTAATTTTTCCAGCAAGGGATCCTTAGGATTTGCGGGTTTTATATTCAGCTGAGGCCCGTTTGGTTGTGTCTGTCTTCAAACTCTGAAAACAGTCAAACAAGCACTTGCGGGTCTTGATTGGTGTATTTCTGCCACAGTACTTCAGGAACAACTCCTCCAACGTCTCTTGATCCAATCCAGTTGATGCACGTAAGCTCCCAACAACAAAGTTCCATGACATTTTTTATTCTACTGATTACTTACCTGTCTTGTAATTACAACTGATATATAGAAATGGAATATTCTAATGAATTGTTTAAATGGAATTTATTTGAAATCTAATAAAAGAAACGCGTCTTGACGCGTAGAAATGAAACACCCCAAACATCATGTCAGCATCCAAAAACACAAAGAAGCCTATCACTTCAAAGTCAGCCAGCCCAATTAAGAAGCCCGTATTTGATGACGTTATTCCTCTCTTTCAGTCTCCACGTAAGAAGCAGCTAATGGACATGGTAAGTAACACAGACAACCATCACCTTTCCACCATGTATCAACACTTACCTTCGCAAATCATGGATAGGTTCCGCCAAACACGCACTAGTAAGCGCACAAAGTTCACCCGACTTGCAGCAATGATCAAGCAGAAGCTGGGATTGACGATTGACTCCATGAAGCTCAAGAGCCGCAGCAACGAGCTTGATGAACTTGCTGACGCTCTTCCAGCAAGCGAAGGCGATGATGATGTGGTGGAAACTGATGCCCTATTAGCCAATATCCAGGAGTCAGCAGCAGCAACGTCAGGAAATCATAACACTAGATACCTTAAACAGATTGCCACCTTCCTCAGCCGAATCGCTACTTCACAAGAATCTCTTGTGAAGCAAAACGCTGCCCAGATCTTTCGCCAGAGTGTGGCTGTAGTGTCCAATGCTGGGGTTTCATTCGACGCAATGGAGTCCATGAAGCTCTCGAAGACTGACAGTTTGAAGGTGGCTGCAAATAAGAAGAAGTTAGCAAAGGAAAAGGAAAAGAAGAAGAAAGCGGTGAAGAAGATGTCAAAGACGAAGGTTGTTGGTGAGGGGGGGAAGGGGGAAGCTGAGGATGATGAGGATGAGAATGAGGATGAGGATGAGGATGAGGATGAGGAGGAGGAGGAGGAGGAGGATGAGGAGGATGAGACTTTATGAATGGAGGGTAGGAGGAAAATTTGTTACCTTGGTGGCGGTAGCGGCGGTGATTTTTGACATTTGTTGTTTTTTTTTTTGGTTTGTTTTTGCTATCGATAAAATTCGATGTTTTGCAAAAAGTTATCGTCGAATTATTGCAAAATAAAGAGATTATGATAATTCACTATATTTAACTTTATTTATCGATAAAATTACCGAGGATTACCGATATTTATGGTAAACCTGTAATTAGCGATATTCTATTGCTAAATACCGATTTTCACAGAAAACCGGCACATGTCTATTGTTGTTTATCATTATTGTCGGTTTTTGAATCGAGTTCATTTTTTACATTATTAGAAGTTTTTTCTTCCATTTTTGTGAAATTTGGCATGGAAATGCTGCTTCAAACTGCATCTTTTATTTACCCAATATTTGACCACAATATATGATTTTTCGCATTTTGGTTTTTTTTTGGATATTTGCAAATACTGAATTTGACCAAAATCTGAAATATTTTTTGAATTCTGATTGCCAGAGACTATTCTGCCCACATGGCTGTTGCTTTTGTTGTCTCTGGTCTGCCACCTGCTGGGTGCTACCTGTGACTTTTGCGTTCTATGCGTTATCATCAAATGGCCAATAACCCTTAACCCTAACCCTAACGATCTCAAGAGCACTTTATGTAGTAAAAACATATAAACATAAACAAGTCTTGGCAGATTCCACCTCATTCCCCCTATTTCATAAGTTCCCGTCCCTCCACTGGCTTCAAAGAAAAAAAACAAGTAGAAACAAGTAGAATATAAAGGTCAATAAGTTCAGGTCATAAAAATATACTTGCAGTCAAAAATACCCCATCCCAATTATCCCACGCGGTGGTTCCCACTCTCCTGGCGCCTTGGTCGGCCTACAGGTCGGTTTCGCTGTTGAGCTTGAAGTCTCGCCCGTGCCGACTGCGCCAGAGATTGCATCGTTCGCGGTGCAGGCCTGGCTGGCCTGGCTGGAGCTGGTGTTTCATTGTCGCTGTCGCTGTCGCTAGGTACGTCCGCCACCCAGAATCTGTTGTCCTTGCGTCGTTTGAGGCCCCGGCATTTTTTAAGTATGTCCTTGATGGCTGTGAGACAAGTCTTGTAGGCCATGGTGTCCAGTGGAGAAGAGTTCCGGTAGTGGTTGAGCACAGCGTCGATTCGAGTGTGTCGTTCACAGGCAGGCCTAAGCACCTCCTCATGGACATGTTTGAGAAGAGTATCACCCCCAGAACAGGTGACAGCATGGGCACGGGTCAGAACTTGGGCACAGCGCT
>JAIVFH010000140.1:0-77914 GCA_025765595.1 Obelidium mucronatum | reverse complement strand
GTAACTTCCTGGACAAGTATTTGGAACATCAGTCAGCTGAAGAACCCATGGATCATTCGGGTCTTCGTGGTTATCCCAGACTGCAAGTTCAAGTAACTGTGGATCATCAGTAATAGCACCATTTGGACCATAAGGGACCAAGTAGTTGTTGACATTATCATCATGGGATTCTGGATCGAGACGAATGGTGTGGAGAACGTTGTGTTGGGCTGCAACACCTTCAATGTCATCAACCCACTGGTGGAAATCGCTGATGTTATCATGATCAAGTGTAAAAGTTGTTTTCAAGTTGTTGTTTGTTGTCATTTTTTGTTGAAGTCAGAAAAAATTTTGAGGCGTAGTAGTTGGGGGTTGGTTGAGTTTCAAGTAGTAGAAAGTTGTAGTTGTTGTAGCAGAATAAACTGAGTGTTGTTGTATAATGTAATGAATTCTTCTAATGACTTATCATTCGCAGGGGGGACTGCGTCTGGCTGTGACAAGACCATGTTCTCATCACAGGCCCCCCCGGTGCGGAACGCCCTTTTGATTTCGTCATAGAGTTGATTATAGTTGTTTGAATCCAGGATATCTTCGGGAGCTGGATCAATCCTCGAAGGTAAGCTGAATTTGGTTTTTGATGTTGTTGTATTTGTTGGTTTTGCTGAGTGTTTCCATTGTAGGGTACGTTCGGCTTTGCGGAGTTGCGGTTGAATGTTTTGATGGATGATAGAATCAGGAACGGCTTTGAGTTTCCGTCGCTTCTTCTTAGTGGTAGCAGTAGTAGTTGAAGGTATTTGATTTTCTTCTTCTTCCATTTGTTGTGACGCTGATGTACTGATGACTTGAGTTGTAGGTGGCGCGTCAACTTCAAGTCCATCTTTCGGCCAACTTAGTGCTGGCCCCGGTAAAAACCCGCAGGGACCATAGTACCAGACCCAGAAGCTAAGTTATTTGCCTGGGTATTTATAGTATTTATGGTTTGCTGATCATTGATAACTGTAGGTTGCTGCTGAAATGTAACTGTAGGTTGTTGTTGAGCAGCAGGCGGTGGTGGGAGTTGTTGTTGCGGAACCATCAGTGATTGCTGTTGATAGTAAATGGGTTGCTGCCATTGGTAGTTGTCGAAAGGAGCGTTGAATAATGCGTTTTGAGGTTTCGAAAGTAGTTGTTGGATCAGCGGATGTTTGACAATGTCATTGCGGATCCTGTTTGGTGGCAGCAGCGGCTTCCCCTGAGGGAATGGAAGTAGCGCGTTGAATGCATAGTCCTGGGACTTGAAGCATTGAACGTGAAAGTGATTGCCCCCGCAAGTTTTGCAAGGACTTGGAGGTTGTTGAGTTGTAAACTCTAAGGCATGTAAGCGGTGAGTGGGTTGGTTACTATTAACAGGAAATTGTCTTCCCTGATTAACGTATCCTCCCCTATTAGAGCTCCCGCCTCCACGGTTCCACTGGGTGTTCTGAGCTGGATAAGGTCCGGGGCGACCGCTCGCGTTATTGTAACTTCCGCGACCACGGCCTCTACCACGCCCGCGGAAACCTCCTCGCCCAGTCCCATTGGAATTGAAATTGCTGCTTCCATTGGGTTGTCCACTTCCAAGGAGCAAGGCAAAATCAGTTGCGGTCTTCTTTGGTTTGAAGCCGATCATCTTCTCAGTCTCCAAGAGTTCCTTCAAGAGATCACTGAGGTTTGTAATTTCAAGACTTTTGATTCTTTGGATTTGATGACCGAAAGATTGTTTGTAGAGTGCGTCGATGACATGATTAATAACTTCAGGGAGATTGACGAATGGACGGAATGCGGCATTAGTTGGATCAGCGCGCATCTTGGTAAGGATATTTGAGAATCGATTGTAATATTCGCTAATCGACTCATGTGACAGATGTTGAAGTGTGATCCATTCTTTAATAGTCTCCTTCGTATCAGTCCTAGTTTGTGCATTGTAGTAGGTCTGGAGGTTTCGAATCCAGGTACGTGCACATTTAGTGTTTTGCTGACAAATATTCAATAGGGCAGCGGAGATGTTCCACTTGATGATACGTTGCATCATCTTGTTGTTCGCGTAACTTCCTGGACAAGTATTTGGAACATCAGTCAGCTGAAGAACCCATGGATCATTCGGGTCTTCGTGGTTATCCCAGACTGCAAGTTCAAGTAACTGTGGATCATCAGTAATAGCACCATTTGGACCATAAGGGACCAAGTAGTTGTTGACATTATCATCATGGGATTCTGGATCGAGACGAATGGTGTGGAGAACGTTGTGTTGGGCTGCAACACCTTCAATGTCATCAACCCACTGGTGGAAATCGCTGATGTTATCATGATCAAGTGTAAAAGTTGTTTTCAAGTTGTTGTTTGTTGTCATTTTTTGTTGAAGTCAGAAAAAATTTTGAGGCGTAGTAGTTGGGGGTTGGTTGAGTTTCAAGTAGTAGAAAGTTGTAGTTGTTGTAGCAGAATAAACTGGTTTTAATAAGTAGATTTAGCTGTTTGTAGTAGAGTTAGAAGCTGTAGCGGCTTTGGTAGTAGCGGCTGAGGTGCTTGTGTAACAGTGAATGCTTGAACGTTCCGGCTTTTTAAGGGTTCCCTGACTAATTGGTACAGGAAAATTTAACAGATGTTGAGTAATAAGACTTCTTAATCTGTTGTAGAGGGACTGGAAGCGGTGCTGGTTCTGTAGACAGGTGAGCTGATCGTTGTGGACACTAGAGAGATTTTGGAGAGAATTCTTAAACTTTATTTCCAAACATGGAGCTTGCAACATGAGTTTCATGTGCCTCCAACATATGGACAACTGAAAGGACACCCCAAGAAGAAATTGTAATGGAGCTGAACAACTCTGAACATCCATCCACCAAGAAAAACCTACCATGGAAAGCGTGGGATTATGGCAACAGCATTGAAGATGGAATGAAAAGAGCTAAGAAATACTTCACATGCAAAGACAAAGAAACACTTGAGGCAATTGGAACAAGAATTGAAAACACACAAACATATGATGCCATTTACACAGATGGATCACTTAAGACCATTGATGGAGTTCCTAGTATTGCAGGATCAGTCTACGTGAGGGAAGGAGCCAGCAACGGCAGACAAGCCAACTTCAAACTGGAAGGATGGGCAAACTCAACCAACCCGGAACACATAGCAATGAACGCAGCACTCCTAGGATGTGGAAAGCATCAAAACACTATCAGCATTGATAACATGGCCGTTATTGGAACATATGAAAGACTAAAAGAACTCAACTTCAACATACACCCTAGAGAACTGAACAAGAAAGCCAACGTAATGTCGACAGCAATTACCTGCGAAATAATGAAAGAAAGAAGAAGAGAAGGAATAACACAACTTCCAGTAGTCAAACACGTAAAGGGACACAGTGGAGAAATAGGAAATGAGCAAGCTGACAGGGACGCCAACGGGGGACACACAGCGCTAATGCTCACCCAAAATATGCATGCACAATCCAACGTCCAATTCATACTCAAAGCAGATGGAAATCTTATTGAAGGAGCATACCGAAACAACCTAAAAGAAATCACAAGGATAGCGGCACACCTGGAATGGGTCGAGCAACCCAAACACAAACACATCAAAGAGCTCCAAGACAAAATAGACCTAGGACTCACATTCACTGTTGTCCAATGTGGGCACAAAGTAACATCACTCTTCACCAGTGAGAAACACAGCCATTACAGAAAATACCTGATTAACTCGATGCATAGACAACTACCAACCCAAAAAGAAATGAGAAGAAGACACCAAGATCTATACCCAGATGGATGCTGCCGGGTATGTCTATCTGACGAAGAAGAAACCAATGAACACTTATGGAACTGCCCAGCAATGCAAGAAATCAGGGAGGAAATCATGTCCAACTTCATCAACTCACTGAGTAAAACAATCAATGAGGAATGCCAAAAAGAAGACAAACAAAATCCCCAACAACCAACCAGCATGGAAGGGGAGATTGAACCAATACTGATTGGGAAAACAGAAAAGGAACACAACCTGACACAAGAAGAAATTAAACAGAAAATGAACAAGTGGTTTAGAAACTGGATGGGACAACCAGTGACTCAGCAAACAGATGAAGAAACAGACCTCATAAACAATGAAACAGACAGATTCTCATTTGAACACGTAGCAGGGTATGGACTAATTCCTAAAGTAACCCAAGACTGCATTAAAAAATGTGGCGTTCAGAAAACAGAAAGTACCAGAAGAATCATCATCCAGGCATGGAAAGAACTGAGATACCAAGTGAAGGAAAAGATATGGAAATACCGAAATGAGAAAACAATTGAATTTGAAATTGCCTGTGGAATCACAGAGAAGGCCAAGAACAAGAGGAAGGAAAAAACAACCAAAAAGGAAGGACCAAGGAACAAAACAGAAACCAAAGAAATAAGAACAACCAAAAACACGAAAATTAAAAAAGAGACAATATGTCAACTATGCGAAGGGGCCATGAACCCAACTGGAAACCACGAATGCTCCGGGAGGATGGGAAGGATCAAAAAAGCAATCAAAATCCTCATTGAGGACAGAAAAGGCACCAAAAAAATACAACCTGGATGGACAACCACCTCCAGCAAGTACATGAGCGCCTACACCAAGAATGAGGAATTTGAATACCAACCTAAGCAAAACCAGGAACTAAGAAAAGATACGGAAACAAATGAGAAACATAAGTCAAAAGAAAATATCGACAAAACTAAAGGAGATAAAAAACGAAGCCTAAAAAGGAAATTAGAGGAACTTGAAGAATATGAGGACCGAGTCTTTAGAGACCTGAGAAAAGGAAAGATCACCCTGGAAGGGATCAGAGAAGGAATAGAAATGGAAAGGAAGAGACTTGAAATACCAGAGAATGAGGAAAACGAAGAAACAACAGCCGTGCAAGAGGGAACGAACCCCAGGGCAGGTGCAAGCTGCACCTAGCATCAAGTACCTTAGGGGCAGTTGCGCCCCCCTAGGAGGAAATCAAGAGCCAAGTCAAAACTGCGGGGGATTAGGGAGGATGAGGGAGGGAGGAAATGATTGGGATTGCAAGTTGGGGTCGTAGCGTTGGTAGGCGGGAGGTCTGCAAGGGAATAGAGTAAATGGGGCCGGGTCTTGTTAAACCGTTTTAAGAAATTGGAGGGGGATTAACAGTTCGACAAAGTGTTTATTACAAAATACAGCTCATGTTATTTAAAAAAAAAAGCGGCAGGCGGCGCGAAGGTGGGGCGGGTCTCGGGGCCGGAGGGGCGCAACACGTGGCGAGCCAGCAGCAGCGACGCCAGCAGCAGCGACGGCGGCGACGCAGGGAATCGAAATCGTGTCTGGAAGCCGCGAAGCGGTGTCTTGCTTGGAGGACGCGATACGATACCCACCATAGGGAAGGAACAGAGCAGGCTTCGGCGGCTCCGGCGACCTAACTCGCCCCTTCGACGCTCAAGCGCTGCGGCGCACGGGCCCACCACGTCTCAGCGCTGCTCTGACGTGGGGGCCTGGTTGAGAGCGGGCCGCGACCGGGTGGAAAAGGGCGGGCTTATTCAGCCCCCCTGGCAACTCACCTTGCCCCCCCAACACAACAACACTACATCTGAGCACGTGCATACTGTACCTCTGCACTTGTGTACCTGTAACAACGAAAACGAAACACAACGAAACAATGTAACACAACGAAACAATGAAAATGAACGAAATAATGAACAAAATAATGAACAGAATAATGAACGAAATAATGAAAGAAATAAAGATAGAATTTATGAAATAAAGAAAGATAGAATTTATAAAATAAATAAAGATAGAAATAAAAGAAATTGTAACACACAAAAACAACCAACAACAACACCAACATCTACAACGCTGTACAACCCATATGAAATAAAGAAACACCTTGAGAGCACTAAACTAAATTCAACTTTGTTTGACTTTAATTTCACAAAAACAATAAAGATCGCAACAACACCAATGACAACACCAACAACATCAACTCCAACAACAATGCATGTCAAATTATTATTGAGTATTAACGCCGTCAGACGGCGATAAATTTCCCCTTCACTAATTTCCCCCAATTGGAAATCGCCATGTCAAGTTGATGCACCGCCTCAATGGGCAAATGGGATACGAGGTTTTCAACCTCAACAGGTCTCAATGGGACCATGTAAAAGACTAAAGCAACAGTAAAACGCTATAAAAGCGGAGTCTGTGGCAGGGAAAAAGACAACAACTTGTCTCCTGACAAACAATTAACCACATAAAGCTTACATTAGCTCGCCGCAAATCAACAAAAGCAAGAGAAATCATCACAAGAATTATACCCACAGGGAGGAGGGTCCAGCAGAGAACAACAACAAAAGCTAAACTATAAAAGAGCCACATGGCTTGAACTAAAAATGTATAAAGTTTTACATGACGAAGACACTCATGGAAGGAAAAAAACAATTTTATAGCCAACTCTCCTGCGAGACAGACGATTAAAAGAAAAACCAGAGAGGAAGAGGAGACCGCCTAAAGGGGTCCAAGTACAACTGTTGCGTAGCAGTCCAAAAGAAAATAGGAAGATACTAGAAACCGAAAGAACCAACTCCAAACAATCCAAGACCACCCCAAAAGGAGGAGACGCCACCTGCACCCTGAGTACCCAAGCTACCAACACAAAAAAAAAAGACAACACTGCCAACTCCACAAACAACCCCCTCTAAAACGCAAAATGAAGAAGAGTTATATGAAACAGAACTACATAATAAAATATACCAGGGAAACCCCAGGCAAATGAAAACTAAACTAAACTGAAACCATGCGAGTTGCAACCTACAACTGCAGAGGACTTAATGACACAACAATGATACAGATAATGCAACTCTTAAAAAATCATAGCATAGATATACTCCTTATCCAAGAAACCAAATGTACAGACAAGCACGCGCAAAAGCTGATAGCCGCATACAAAGGCGACTTCAACGGACTATCCTATTGGACAAACGCAACAGGTACCACGCTAAAAGCGGCAGGTACCGGAATCATTATGACAGAGAAATGGAACAGACACTTCACTAAATGTGAAAAGACAAGTGCAAGCCTAATGTCAGTAACACTTACGTTCCGCGAAGGTACTATCAGAGTAATCAACACATACTGGCCATCGGATGACACTGCAGAAAACACAAAAAACACTCTGTCAGCACTTAACAAATGGCAAACTGATGACAAAGGAAGCAGAAAACACATTGGCACAATCATTGCAGGAGACATGAATGAAGCCGAAACCACCAATGACTGGAAATCTGAAAAAGTAAACGCCAGACCAGCCAAAAAACACAGCTTGATCAAATGGCTGAGAGAGAAAAACTATGAAGATGCGTATAGAATAATCAATGAGGACCAAATAAGCTATTCATACTTCAAAATGGAAAGAAAAAAAATTGTTCAAGCAAGTAGATTAGACGCCATCTGGCTTGGGCAAAACTTGGCTAACCTCACATCCCAGTGTCAATGCATGTCAGAAACACTGGACTACAGACACTCCGACCACACACCTGTAATTGCAGACATTGAAATAAATCAGCTCCTCAAACCTGCAAAGAAACCTAAGAAAGAAATAAGGAGAGTTGTTGATCTTGAAAAAGCAACCGAGGAACACTGGCAAAAATTCCAAGAAAAACTTGACCTTAGCCCTAACAAAAAGCAACCTACTTGCAGAACTGGCAGAAGCTACAAACACATGGCAAACTGAAAAAGGCAACACAGAAAGAATCCAAGAGCATACTAAGATAGCCCAAGACCTGATGAAATGTAGAGAACCCAGCATGACTGAAAACTTGTACGACCCTAAGGGAAAAGAAGAAGTCATGAAAACATTGGATAAAATTGCCCAAAAACACACTGAACTGGTCACACAAATTGCCCTTGAAATCCTACCTACAAGAGAATGTGGAAAAGAACACAAGAAACCAGGAATCCACAACCAGTGGATAGCACTGTACAGCAACCTGGAAAAATGCATCCAGGAAACAAAGAGGTTTGACAACAAAACAGTAATAATAAACAAACAAAACCAAAGAAAACTCCAAGAATCCACTGGAGACAACAAAATATGAATGGACCAGACCACAACCCAGCAAAGAAATCGGAACGCCACACGAAAAACTATGAGCAGAAACAAACACATGGCTCATAGAACAACAAAATGACGTTAGGAAAAAGATGGAACAGGCAACAACACAGGCAATCACCCAAATTATTGAGGAAAATGTAGCTGCAAGAAACAATAGAATGAATAAAAACACCAAGAGATTCCTCAACAGTGTACTAGACAGGTTCCACAAGATTGATCTGGATCGAATCAAAGTCACAGAACAAGATGGAACTAGCTACATAGAATTTGATAGTGAAAACGTCAAAGAAGAGGTAGCAAAACAAATGAAGGAATGGTTTCACAGACGACCAGACAAAGAATTTAAGGAAAGCTCCATCTTCTGAGAAGCCTATAAGCCAATAGAAAGCATTGACGAAGAAATATACGAGCCCATGAAAAATAAAATCACCTGAAGAAGAGGTCGGCGAAGCCCTAGCAAACCTAGGAACCAAGAAAGCCCCAGGAACTAGTGGAATAACCAAAGAACTTCTCACCAGGGGAGGAAAAGAGAACTGGAAACTTGTCGTGAAAATGATACAAGTTAGCGAAGAATAAATGGACTCACCCACTAGCTGGCTACAAGGTATCATCAATCCCATTCCCAAAAACCAGGAATGGGGAGCAGACATCTACTCAACGAGGCCCATTGCCCTCCTCGAAACACTATACAAACTACAAGAAATGATCAAAAAGAACAGACTGATACCAATCCTTGAAAAGAACAATGTCCTCAAAGGAAGAAACTGTTCAGTTCTCCCTGGCGAATCCACCGACCCAATCCTACACTGTGTCAAAGCAATCATTGACCACTGCATAGAAACCAAAAAGGAGTGCTACATCCTGCTGAACGACATCAAAAAAGCCTTTGACTCAGTCAGCCCAAGAGCAATGATGAGAAGCCACCGAAGAATCAAAATTCCATACTGCTACTCAGCCTGGAAATACAACACACAACAAAGACTCACCGCAAAAATAAGAACAGCCATGGGAGAAACTGAGACCATCAAAATTGGTACAATGATCCAACAGGGATCGGTCTTGGCGCCAATTGAATGGAGAATCTTTTGGGACACCATACTGTGTGTAATTGATCAAGAAACCAAGGGAATGACCCTGTCAGCAAAAATCAAAACCAAATATAATGGAAGAGATTGGGACACAAAACACCTATCTGAAGACATAGCAGCACTTGCGTTTGTTGACGACACAAACACAGTAGCAAACAACTGGAAAGAACTGGAAGTCCAAGCGGCACTACTCTACGAGTTCCAAGAAGGAAATACCATCACGTCAAATACAAAAAAAGTCAAAGTGATAGCAATTAACCCTACCGCACCGCACACATCCCTCACATGGGGCGACAAAAGTGAGGTGGAAGTCCTCAGGAAAGATCAAAGCGAAAGAATATTAGGAAACTATTTCTCTGCCGATAACCTGAACACCAGGGCAATTGAAGAAATCCAAGCCCAAATCAAAGATATGATCAATCTGCTAAAAGACAAAAGAATCACTGACAAAAGCACTGTCATGATTATCAACAACGTACTTCTACAACAAATAAGATACAAGTGGCAAACGGTACCAGTCTGCCCCAAAGACGTAGAACAATGGTTCACACCAGTACTAGGACTTGTAAAGCAGAAGGCTAAACAGCCCATCAGCATACCAACAACCCAAATGAAACACACACAACTGTACAACCTCATCGACTGGAACGACCTATTCATGTACGACAGCATAAGTTACCTAATGATCCTAGTAAACTCTGAGGATCTGCTCGGTAGAGTAACAAAAATAAGACTTGCAAACCTCCAGGAAGAACTGGCCCTTCCTCACCGCCCACTAGAATCACCATTTCCCGCCAAGGTGGAAAAAGGAACACACCATCTTGCTGCCACACTGAACAGAATGTTCAGACACAACTTGAGCATAATACCAATCAAACACCTCAATAACGAAGGACACACTAAACCTGCGTTCGGGAAGATAGAGGGAGGAGAAACCTCAATGTACCACGCAATATCAAACTACGTGGTCTATAATGAAGTCAAACTCAGCCTAAAAAAGTGGAATATCCTGTTTGTAGAGCAAATCCTCTGCAAAAACAGCAGGAGAATACTCACCCAACAGGAGATGGCAATAAGATACCCAGGATTTTGTGCTGGTAAAGAGAAATGGTACTCTACAATCACACAAACACTCCAAAAAGCAACAACCAATGGCGTGTCTAGACTAAGTGAAATTGCCAAAAAAACCCCAAACCCATTTGCAAATGAGAAATCAACCATGAACCTACTGAGCCAAGTTAAAAACGAGGATATAGTCTCATGGACAACCACAAATGGAAACACTGAATATGGTCAAGTAGCCAAATGCACACTTATAAAAGGTAAAATGACATACACACTCAAACACCTGAGAGAAATTTCCTTGGAGGGATGTCATGAGATCAACCCCCGAGGCAACTGGGACGCAAACAAAATCCACGTGGCAACATGCTGGGAAAACGAATGCCCACAACGCCAAGAGAGCTCCTGCACAGTGGAATGGTGTGGAAAGCATCAAAACACTATCAACATTGATAACATGGCCGTTATTGGAACATACGAAAGACTAAAAGAACTCAACTTCAACATACACCCTAGAGAACTGAACAAGAAAGCCAACGTAATGTCGACAGCAATTACCTGCGAAATAATGAAAGAAAGAAGAAGAGAAGGAATAACACAACTTCCAGTAGTCAAACACGTAAAGGGACACAGTGGAGAAATAGGAAATGAACAAGCTGACAGGGACGCCAACGGGGGACACACAGCGCCAATGCTCACCCAAAATATGCATGCACAATCCAACGTCCAATTCATACTCAAAGCAGATGGAAATCTTATTGAAGGAGCATACCGAAACAACCTAAAAGAAATCACAAGGATAGCGGCACACCTGGAATGGGTCGAGCAACCCAAACACAAACACATCAAAGAGCTCCAAGACAAAATAGACCTAGGACTCACATTCACTGTTGTCCAATGTGGGCACAAAGTAACATCACTCTTCACCAGTGAGAAACACAGCCATTACAGAAAATACCTGATTAACTCGATGCATAGACAACTACCAACCCAAAAAGAGATGAGAAGAAGACACCAAGACCTATACCCAGACGGATGCTGCCGGGTATGTCTGTCTGACGAAGAAGAAACCAATGAACACCTATGGAACTGCCCAGCAATGCAAGAAATCAGGGAGGAAATCATGTCCAACTTCATCAACTCACTGAGTAAAACAATCAATGAGGAATGCCAAAAAGAAGACAAACAAGATCCCCAACAACCAACCAGCATGGAAGGGGAGATTGAACCAATACTGATTGGGAAAACAGAAAAGGAACACAACCTGACACAAGAAGAAATTAAACAGAAAATGAACAAGTGGTTTAGAAACTGGATGGGACAACCAGTGACTCAACAAACAGATGAAGAAACAGACCTCATAAACAATGAAACAGACAGATTCTCATTTGAACACGTAGCAGGGTATGGACTAATTCCTAAAGTACATCAGGAAACTGCCCTCATTCTAATTATGCATTCCAATGCATGTTTCACATTTAACATGCATTAACATCATCTGTACATGCATGTCGAGAATATAGAATGCATCAAAATGTTTAAAATGCATGGTTAGGACCATAAAATGCATGTCATTTGCATATCAACAAAAGCTGAATTTGTTCAGGCATAATCAGACAAGTTCAGGTATGAGTGCAAGGAATTCGGAAAAGAAATTCCCAGGGTTTCGATCCGGCAACCTCGTTATCACTCGCAGGAAGACGCACCCTCACAAGCGGCGCCGTCACACATGAGCTACGTAACTACAGTGATGAAAAAAATATTAACCATTATTGTTCCATATTATTTAATTATTTTGAAACAATCATTTCCTTCAAACTTGATGACTATTTCGCCCAGTCCCATTGGAATTGAAATTGCTGCTTCCATTGGGTTGTCCACTTCCAAGGAGCAAGGCAAAGTCATTTGCAGTCTTCTTTGGTTTGAAGCCGATCATCGTCTCAGCCTCCAAGAGCTCCTTCAAGAGATCACTGAGGTTTGTAATTTCCAAGCTTTTGATTCTTTGAATTTGATGACCAAAAGACTGTTTATAGAGTGCGTCAATGACATGGTTGATAACTTCAGTGAGATTGACGAATGGACGAAATGCGGCATTAGTTGGATCAGCACGCATCTTGGTAAGAATATTTGAGAATCGATTGTAATATTTGCTAATCGACTCATGTGACAGATGTTGAAGTGTGATCCACTCTTTGATGGTCTCCTTCGTATCAGTCCTAGTCTGTGCATTGTAGTATGTCTGGAGGTTTCGAATCCAGGTACGTGCACATTTGGTGTTTTGCTGACAAATATTCAATAGGGCAGCTGAGATATTCCACTTGATGATACGTTGCATCATCTTGTTGTTTGCGTAAGACCCTGGGCAAGTATTTGGAACATTGGTCAGCTGAAGAACCCATGGATCGTTCGGGTCTTCAGGATTATCCCAGACTGCAAGTTCAAGGAGCTGTGGATCAGTCGTGATTGCACCGTTTGGACCATAAGGAACCAAGTAGTGGTTGATGTTGTCGTCGTGGGACTCTTGGTCAAGACGAATGGTGGGGAGAACGTTGTGTTGGGCTGCAACACCTTCAATATCGTCTCCCTGACTAATTGGTACAGGAAAATTTAACAGATGTTGAGTAATAAGACTTCTTAATCTGTTGTAGAGGGACTGGAAGCGGTGCTGGTTCTGTAGACAGGTGAGCTGATCGTTGTGGACACTAGAGAGATTTTGGAGAGAATTCTTAAACTTTATTCCCAAACATTGAGCTTGCAACATGAGTTTCATGTGCCTCCAACACTTAATTCTATCAAGGTCTATCTTGTGGAATCTGTCAAGGACTCTGTTAAGGAATCTCTTTGTGTTTTTGTTCATTCTATTGTTCCTTGCTGCCACATTTCCTTCAATCATTTGAGTGATGGCTTGCGCCGTTGCACTTTCCATTTTCTTCCTAACCTCATTTATTGTTTGACTAACCATTGTATTGTTTCTCTTCTTGTTGCTTCTTGGGGGCTGTCTTTTTGGCTGACAGGCTGTGGTCTAGCCCATTCATGTTCCGTCTTTTCTAGTCCCTTTTGCAGTCTTTTCTTGTTTTGTCTGGAAATTCCCTTTGTACTATCTTCCGATTTTTTGACTTGTTTGATGCAAGTTTCTAGGTTGTTGAAAAGGGCTATCCATTGGTTGTGTATTTGCCTCCTCTTTGGTTCTTTGCCACAAGTCCTGGTTGGCAGTGTTTTTAGTGCAATTTTGTTCATAAGGTCCATGTGCGTTTGGGCCACTTTGTTGATTGTTTCCATGGCTTCTTGTTTCCCACTTGGGTCATAGAGGTTTTCAGTTTCAGATGGCTCTTTGCATTTCATGCTGTCTGCTATTTTGGTGTGCGCCTGGATTCTTTCTGTGTTCCCTTTTCTGAGTTGCCATTTGTTTGTGATTTCCATTAGGTCAGCAATAAGGTTGTTTATTTTGAAGTATGTATATCTTCTTTCTTCTTCATTTATAATTCTATATGCGTCCTCGAAGTTTGATTCCCTTAGCCATTTGATGAGGCTGTTCTTTTTGGTTGGTCTGCTGTTTGCTTTTTCTGATGTCCAGTCTTTTGTGGTTTCTGCCTCATTAAGGTTGCCAGACACTATTGTACCCACATGGCTGTTACTTTCCCTGTCTCTGGTCTTCCATCTGTTGAGTGCTACCATTGTGTCCTTTGTGTTCTCCACGTTGTCATCAGACGGCCAGTATGTGTTGACAATTCTGATTGTGCCTTTCTTAAACGAAAGTGTTATTGACATGAGGCTTGAGCTAATTTTTTCGCATTTTGTGTAGTGTCTATTACATTTCTCTGCTATTAGAATCCCCACACCCGCAGATTTATGTGTAGTTCCTGTTGCGTTTGTCCAGTATGACAGTCCTTTAAATTCGCTATTATATGCACTCATTAGTTTTTGTGCCTGTTTTTCGGTGCACTTTGTTTCTTGTACTAGCAGTATGTCAATCTTGTGATCTTTTACTAATTGGCTGATTTGTATCATTGTGGGGTCATTGAGTCCCCTGCAGTTGTAGGTTGCTATGCGGAGGGTTTCGTCAGGTTTGGTTCTTATTTGGCTAAGTTTTCCTGTATATTCTCGGTTGTGCTGTTCTGCATCATAGGTTTCTTTGGTATTCTGCGTTTTTGTTGGTGTTGTCTGGGGTGTAATTGGCATCTCCTCTTTCTTGTCTTTCTGTTTTCCTGTCATGTTTGCTTTACTCCCTGTTAGTGATTTTGCCAGTTTATTACTTTTCTCATTTTTGCCTATGGGTGTTGCCAATCCTGTTTCTATTCCAGTGTTTTCCTGCGCAGGTTCTCTTTTCCTTTTCTTTATGGGTGTTTTACGGGTTTCAACTTTATTTTCTTTGTCCTCGTCATCTCTGATGGTGATTAGTATTGTTTCCTTCTGATTGGGTTTGGTTGTTTTGTCCCAGAGAGATGTGATTGTTCTTTGTTTTAGGGATTCTTCATTAGTTTTATTAGCCTTTGTGACCCCTCGTTGTTTGTTATTATATTTTTTGGACGGTTCTCCTATCCGTTTTTGGTTTTTGGTTGGTTTCGTCAGTACTTCCAGTTTTTTGTTGACTTTCTCATTTGTTCTCTGTTTTGCGTCTTGGGGTCTTATTGCTCCTTTGTTCCTTCTGATTTGGAACAGTCTCTCGTGGAGCCAGGTTACCCTTTTTTGTTTAAGTATTTCTTGTTGTGCAGCACTGGATCCTCCTGCCTGGGGAAATGGATTGTTTTCTGTGTCAATTTTTAGAATTATCGCGTCTATTTCCGAGGGTACGTTTCCTTTACCGTGTATTTCTTCTATCGCCTTTTCCATTTCTTCCTCTGTGACTTCTACTTTGCTGCGCTTTCTATTATTGTTCTCGCAGTTTACGAGTTGCTCTTTGTTCATGTCTTGGAGTTTCCTTTTATTACTCATATATGTGTTCGGCGCATTTCGGCGCATGTTGTGTTTATTTGTTTTTGTTTTTGTTTTTAATTGAGTTGAATAATAAATAAATAAGGCTTCTGCGTCAACACGCTAAGACGCCGGGGGTACATAAATCGGAAAGGAAAGGTGAAGCAGAGGGGGACCACTATGGCCAATTTGGAGGAGTCTGGGTGGGGACTGTTGGCTCTTAGATTGTTTCTATTTTTATCTTTAGTATAAATCTGATGCGTTGCTTTTGTTTTACCTGTGTCTCTTGAATCTTCCATTACCACGTCCTCCGTTTCGGCTTTTTTGACTTGAGTTGTTGGGATCAGATCCGTTGGCCAGTGTTTCGTCTGGTGAGTGTTGTCTTCCGCTGCAGTTGCTGCGATGTTCGTCTTTCTGCTGACCGCATTGTTCTTCGCTCCTCTCGCACCTCTTTCGATGTCTCTTTCGGTTTCTTTGGTTGGAGTTTTGCTGTTGTCTTGGCTGCTGCTGTATTCCGGTTGGTAGCTGTCCTTTCTTCTTCTCTTTTTCATTGATTCCACCGCTTCTAGGACCGATTTCCACTTGTGCTTGGGAACTACCATTGTTTCGTTCTCTTTCTCTCCTTCTCTCCAGTGGTGCTCTTACTTGGTGGTGGTGAGTTCTTTGTTGCTGTTTGTTTCATCTGCATGTCTCCATCTTACCCCAACATACTTCTCGAGGCCCCTCACCCGCTTGAATATTTCTTCAACATCCCTATCCAACAAGTAGAAGTCATCACCCCGCCGTCTCGACGATTTGGCGTAGCGTTGGTTCGCCTGTTGTCCCGTCGCTCCCCTTCTCAAGTGCCCCTTTGGCATTGACCAGTACCTCCACTTCTAGCATTTGGAGTTTTTCGGCCATGTCGGTAAGTGGTACCTTCATGCGTTCCATCCATCTAGCCGTTGCTTCCTTTGTAATCTCCCCAACTACTTCCTGAATCATTTCTTTGAGAGAGGGGGCCGGATATGCAGAGAGAGAGAGAGAGAAGAGAGAGGGGGCCGGATATGGGGGGGGGGGGGGGGGGGGGGGGGGGGGCCAATCCAGAGCTTCAGAACCAGAGTCTGTGAATGAAATTGTGCACGCAGGAATCAAGCCCAACTCTTGCTGTGGTTGGTTGCCCGCCATGTAAATCAGCCAAACGGAAGTGTGGCGGTAGCCGTCCAGGTTGCTCCAAGCCATGTTCTGCCTGTAAATCCTCTCAAAGACTTTGTAATGGTGGGAATGCATCATGTATAAAATTCCCTACGAAGAAAGTTGCTATCGGGACTTCTTAAAGAAATAAACTATACAGATAAATTATCCTCTATCTTTGTTTTACGCGTTGCTTTGCGCCGCCTCGGCGGCGGTGCGGAGATGGTGACGCGCGGAGCGCGTCACCATGATCCGCAGCCCCTATTTTTGGATCCATTTTTCTCGAAAAATGTCCGCCTTTACCGCCAGAAAGCCTTCAGCCCATATCACTGCCCCATCTCTCAAATCCGCTGCAAACAAATTAATTTCTTCTGCATTCGAAGGCACCACTCTGAAGTCCCATGCTACAGCTTGGTCCCACTGGAAGCGATTTGCTTCTCCATTTCCTGACATAGCATCGTCAGGCTTGCCTAACTCTTCAGAGACACTCATACTTTGGTCTACATGGATGCATCTCGCAAATTACTCGCCTGCCTCAATAACATCTTGGCTTGGCGGAATTGGTGCAGTATACACATCGATGGGTTTCGACGACTGGAGCAGCATGCGCAATAGCAAGCGTTTAAAATTAACCCTGCTCGGCATCTGCAAACAGCGAATTCGCTCAATCCTACCAGCAGCAAATGACAGCTTTTATTTGACCATCGAAGACATCAACTCACTTGTCGCTCAATCCGACCTTTATTTGACCATCGAAGACATCAACTCACTTGTCTCAAAACCAATGCCTCAAAATGTGTCGCCATACAACTGGTCGCTCTTTAGAGTCATGCTCGTTCTTGGTTTCTTCGCACTCCACAGATTGGCAGAAATATCTGACTACGACGACCCGGCCCTCATTTGTCCTTGGAAACGCATCCTTATTTCATCACTAGACGCGGACACACCATTGATTCTACAAGCTACTCGCTTCATCTCGTACAAACTTCCAGTCCACAAACCCGACCAAATTGGAAAGGGTTACACCATTTATATCCACAAACTCTCCCGGGACTTAAACCCATCACCCGCAAACTCCCTCAACATCATCAAAGAATATTTAAAACTCCGCTTTGATACCCACTCCCTCTCAAGCAATGTTCTACTCTTGAGGGAAGACGCTACAGTACCCACCAGGAGCTGGTTTCTGACCCTCCTCAGCAACCTCCTGGGTTTCACAGTAGGCTCTAAATGCCTTCGAGCTGGAGGTGCAACATTCCTCGCCCTTCACGGTTGCTCAGCCCGATACATTAAAATCCAAGGCCGCTGGACCTCTGATGCTTGGGAATCCTACGTTCGCTCCTTCCCCGCGCTCCAAAAGGCCCTCGCTACAAAACCAGCATCCTTGCGTTCTCTCATCACCGGTGGACTCCTGCCCTTGGCTTCACCTCTTCTTCCCCATGGCAGGCTTCCATCGTAGGCCCGGTTAGCCGCCATTCGTGGGGGCCTACCATCGTAGCCTCCACCGGTCTTTTCGCTCTTCCTTGGGTACATTTGCACGGTTCGAAGTGGTTCGGGGGTGCCATCGCACCTACCACATTGGATAATCAGCTTCAAAGTTGGAGGGTAGTCTTTGCAAATGACAAGTCCAGCATTCTTGTAATTTACTCCTTCTGCCACGGTTGTTGTTCCAACAAGAATATCTGCAACGCCTTCTTTGAATAGTTTCGTTGCTTCCGACCAATCCTCCATGGACATTTGACCGTGGTTGCGCACAATTCGGAATCTTGGTGCGACATTTTGAAGTTCCTCAAACACAGAGTCCACTCCCTTTGTTGTTCCACAGAATACCATTACTTGACGTCTCGATTCAACCTCCAAGGTAAAGAGTCTGGAGAAATAAAAACCTGAAGTTGCTGAATATTGGAAGGAGATCCGTCGTCACACAACCCTAATTTTTTACATAATGGTTTCTCATCCTCCACAGATAATGTAGCTGAAATACAAATAATACGATCCCATCTGTAGAAGTGACCAATGGAAGTATAAATGTCGTCTGTTTTCAATGCATTATGAGCCTCATCAACAAATAAGACCATACGACGTGGTGGGTGGCAATCGTTCTGAATTTTTTCAAGGTAGTTTTTTGTGTTTGACGTCGCCAGCATTTGGGGCGAGAGGAAGAGGACCGAGATTCTCTGTTGAAATAGTTGAAGGATGATTTCTTTGCGTTCCGAATGGATAACATCTGAATTATAAAACGCTGCGGCGATTCCTGATTTTATGCAATCTTGGTAGTGGCTTTCCATGACAGCTTTAGTGGGTACACTGCAGACAAAGAAGTCGTTTGGAGAGAATAGATGTAGCATCTGCAATAAAAGTGTCTTTCCACTACCAGTAGGCATTATCACCATGAGGGAAGTATTGAGAAAGGATAAAAGAGATGTCATAACCGTTTCTTGGATGTCTTGGAATAACTGGTACCCAAAAACATGATGCAGACAAGCCAAACTATCTCTCTTGTTGAAGTGGGGGGATTTTCGAAACTTGCAAACAACACAAAATTGGCCATTTCCACTTCGAGGGAAAGCTTGGCAATGAAGACAAGGAAATTCCTTGGTTTTAGCATCGGCCCAACGAGGATAATAATCTCGAATACGCTCATGTACCCGTTCCTTATACTGTATGTAGACAGAATCAACGTCAACGCATTCCAAGTTTCCTCGTGGAAGCTCAACGTTGTTGCGCTTTGCAAGAGACAGTTCTGCAAGTTTGGACCGATTTGCAGCCAGCTTTGAGGTGAAACGGCGAACCATACCCTCAATTAGGGAGTATTCCGCAGAGCTCTTTTCAATTGGGAATCCGTAGAGAGCTGACAGGAATGTGTAAAGATGCAGGGTTCCGCCATTATGATCAATAACAAAGAGGGAATGTCGTGCTTCATAAGTCTGGAAGTTGTCACTCCTCTTGCTACCAAATTGGAGTCTTGCAGAATGGGAGGCTTTGTTGTGGGTAGTATCACTGGCCTTAATTCTGCAATAATTTTTATCATCAACAATGATAGTCTTGAGCATGGCCAAAAATCTTTCACAGTACATTGGATCCATACTCATAAGATTGATCAGTGGTGCTTGACCCTCACTGGCATTTATGAAACAGTGGTATCAAAAGCATCGCGAGTGGTCATTGCAAAGATGGGCAAAAAATACATCTGTGAGGTGGGAATAAACGTCATCCTCTGACAAAGTTGTAGGTAAAAACGCAGGATCAACGTTTTTCAATGGTTCTGCTAAGAAACAAGAGTAAGATACATCAAAAGACACAGATGAGAACTAACAAATACCTTGTCGAAAGAAATCCTTTGCAACAGCCACAACCCCTTCCATATAATCTTCAAGCCGTTTTCGAAACATCTTGAACTCTTGGTACTTTTGGGACTCATCAAACTTCTTCATGATATTCTTTTTATCATGACCCCAATCCAAACCAATTCCATGCACTTGAGGCACCTCCTCAATTGCCACTCTCACAAGAGATGTGTCTCCATCTTGTGATACAACCATTTTGTAAGTCTCTCCCAAGGATGCCACCAGTCCGACATGATTTAATGTTTCCACATACGTTCTATGCTCAAATATCTTTGAGGCATCTTGATGACCTTCTCGTGCAAAAATGCCCCCCCTCCCTAAACGCTGTCTCATTGTAATAGCAAAGCTCAAAATTGGGTGCCCGTTGTACTTCTTCAAGAAAAAGGAATACATAAAGTGACACCCACCCTCTGCTGCATTTCTAACGTGTGACCAAAACCCATCAATACTGCCATATAAAATATTGATCCCTCTGCGCTCGGCATCAGCAATGCAGTCCAATACCGCAATATCACACAGACGAATCGCCTCTCCAATAATAGCATTTGTGAGATGCTCCGACAGCTGACAATAGAAAGACGACTCTGCCAAATACTTTATTCCACAAGCTAAAAGGAACTTTTCCACTTGTGTGAAGGTGAGTCCACTTGTGAGTACAGCACAAGCCTTCATCTTCTGAAACTTTGGGGTAGAACAGCTTGACAAAAAGTTTCCAGTTGTTTTTCGACCCTTTTTGCAATGCTGACAAAGACGCGACACAGACACAAGGAGCCCTTGCATGGTCACTATGATGTCATTGTATTTGGCAGGAGGCTTGCCGCAATCCTCACAAGGATAAAGAAGAGAATACCGCCAAAACTGGCGTGTTTCGATAAAAATCGTTGGTCCAATGGTGTTGTGGCTTGTGAACGATTCGCCAAGAGAATCAATGTCCAAGAGTAAGGCTGCTTTTTTTCTTTAGGGACCAATGTATATCATCACTTCAAATACCTTGATGTTTTTTGCGATTTAGTTCATCCTCTCTCATAACAGTGTCTGTTTGACGCCTCAGTCTCTGTTGTAGTTGTTTGATTTTTGTGCTTTCCTTCTTTTCGGCCGGCTGCTCTGATACAACTGCCTCTGCCATATAACAATACTGAGAGTCTTTTTTATAGCTCTAAAGAGTCAGCAAATGCAGAATGGCAAGAGGATTTGTTGGATTTACGACTTCCAATAGACGATACAAGAGCGACTTGACAAGTTTCAGAGCTTGAAAGAACTGGCTCTTCTGCATATCCAGAAGACTCTTTGAGAATCTTTTTCGAACTCCAGATATCCCATCATCGTCAGTCAACAATAGTAGCTGAAGTTGTTCCAGGACAGTCTGAATCTGAATTGCCAGCCCTTCTCGTTCCTGGCGTGTCCCAAACAACTCAAACTGATGATCATCGTCTTCGGCCGCAATATCATCCATTGCAGCGTCAACCATTGCTTGATCAATATCAGAAAGCATGTTTTGTCCCACCATTTGGGCCAACACTTGCAAGAAGAGTAGAAGTCTGGCGATTGCTCTCCTCAAAAAATGAGCCAGGGTTTGATGGAGTCTGAACAGATTGGGAGGCAATGACAGTATCACCAAACGTCCTTGTCTTCTTGACTGTTGGTGCAGGTGTTTGTTGTAGATCAACAATAGGATTTCCAGTGGATGTCTGGTCCGCTTCAACGTGCGATTCATGTCCTGTTTTTTCAGTTTCTCTTGTTTGGCATTTTTACATCGTGTTTTTTGGGTTGGTGGACAAATAAAGCAGAATATTCATACGGATTATCATTCATTTACATTGAATCAATGTCTTGAAGAATGTGGGGTTGCTTGTTTGGGCCTGTGGGGACAGCCTGGCTTGAAAGATTAGGCATATCAAGCAAAAAATAGATAAATCGACCCACGACAACTGTATGTAAGGGGCAACACGACTAAATGATACGGATTTCTATAATTGAGCTCTTTGCGAATATAATGCTGCCAGAATTAGCGCTGTGGCATAAGTATTACCTAAGTTTGACTCGGTTTCGTGAAGGCTTTTTGACAACATTTTGACATTGTTTTTCGTGGCACACAAAAATGGTAAAAAAATGATTCTTGGAGAATTGAAAAGCCCTTTTTTAATCTCTCGATATCCGCAGCGTTCCGCGAATAGCTGGGCATGGTTGGTCGGTGGTTGCGTATTTGCCGTAATGTCTTTTGGCCCGGAAAAATCTTAGGCCCGTTCGGCCATGAAAAATTTCCTTCTTTTTCCACCAAAAAGAACCTATTTTTTCCAAAAATTCATTCTGCAAAATGCAAAAAGCTCTTTTTGGCTTCGTGAATGCATTTTGATCCAGAAAGGCATTATGCAAAATGTGTTTTTTCCAAAAAACTTCCGGAATGCATTTTAGGGCCAAAAAGAGGCCAAAAAGAGGTCAAAAACCAAAAATAGAAAATAGCTGTTTTTCCTTTCCAAAATGCATTTGAAAACTGAAAAAAAGACAGAAAATCAAAAAATATTACAGTATTTATTGTATTTATTGGACTTTAAAATGCACTTTTTTAAGAAACTCGACAGAATTCTTATCTGACGCCATCCCCAAAAACATAGAAGCGCTAAAGGAGTTGGCTGCAAAGAACTCCCCATAACCAAAAAGAAGGTCACGGGATAAACAGTCTAACTCCTCTCCTTCAAATGATCCATTTAGTCTTGAGAGTAGAGAATCCAGCTTCGTTGCCAATTGGAGCCCCAGCTGTGCAGAATCAGGAAGATTTTGGTGTGCATTGGGAATGGATCCAGTTGATGAGTTATCACAAGCCAGAGCCTGCACAGCGTCTTCAATGCTCCCTTGCAAGCTAGCCATTTGTTGCGCTTGTGAGGATGTACTTGTGTGGGATCGCGGAGGACGGTCACCAAGCGCTGTAGACGCTGAACGCTTCTTTGAGGATAATTTGCGAGGAGCAGGAGTTCCAACAGGTGTGAAACTAGCCGACGGATCCATAGTACTTGCAGTTCTGGAGACTGTAGAAGCAGTAGCAGGTGTAGAAGAAGTACCAACTGTAGTAGCAGCACCAAGAGTAAGGTCATTGACTGTATCAACATCTTCATCATCTTCGTCATCTTCGTCTGAGTCAATGGGAGCATTTTCTTGGTCTGAGTCAGCCTTTTCCATGGAAGACTTTGCAAAAGCTCCTGTTGCAAGCTTGGTTTCAAACAGATCACTCAACAGATTGAGGTTGTCAAGGCCTTTGCCCATAATGGCCTTCGCATGTGTTTTATCCGTGGGCGTCAGTTTCTGAAAAACAAATCAGATACACATAAGAAAAAAAATAGGGGAAAAGGTGGACATACAGCAATAAAGTCTCTGATGACATCAGGCGGCACTGTTGGAGCTTTCATACCGTCATCCCAACCAAAGCTGCTCAAGTTCCGCAGCTTCAAAAATACAGAAAATCGAGCTTTGGCGTTTTGGATCTTGTTTTTCAGCTGATCTTTGGTGATTTCTCTGTTGTAGACTGTTTTGAAGCGGGCTATAATTGCAAGATATGCTTCCTTCTTGAAACCAGAGTCCGATCACTTCCCCTGCTCAGCTTGAGTCAGTAGCTCTGCAAGAATAAATCGGATTTGTTCATCAGTCCACTCCATTTTGCTGTCGATAGATGCAGTAAATGGAGAAGACTCGGAGGCGACTGATGCCTGGGTGTTGGATGGTGTAAGGGGTGTAGATGATGTGCCAATTGCGGCAGCAGGGGCAAGCGCTGCAGGTTGAGCCTGCTGGGTATTGATGCTGCTCTTGCGAGGTTGGCGTTGGCGGGGGGGCATTGATACTAGGGTTGTGTTGGAAAAAAAAGTGTAAGTACAAAAAAATTCTTGGCTTGTCCACGAGAATCAATTTCGAGAATCATTTCGAATGCTGCGTGGCCAGTTGGGCTTGTCCAATTTTGAATTTTTTCGATTTTGAAGACTTCCCTTAAATGCATCAAAGACACCTACCCCTCCAACATCAGCAGGCTCCGAGCTCAATTGACTGTACTTTTGCTTGTGGCCTATGCAGTTTTGGTATTGCCAAAGTGGCAAGCTGCACTTAGGAGGACACCCAAGCACACCTCAGCTCTGACTGGTTATGCATGGTTGCAAGAGTTGCGGGCAGGTCACCCAGATCGAAAACATCATAGTTTTCGAATGGATGCTGGAACTTTTGAGTAAGTGATTGTTATTTTTATTCTGCATTTTATCTTCATTGATGACTTTTGACGATAGTGGACTTGTTGATATCCTGAAACAAACCGGTCGGTTGCCCAACGAGCGCTACATGTCTCATGCAGAGCAAGTTGGGATCTTTCTCTACATTGTTGGTGGAAACAACTCGAATCGGTCTGCCCAGGAACGATTCCAACGGTCAGGTTCCACAGTCAGCACGTGTTTTCACGGTGTGTTATTGGCCATCCTTGCTGTCGGTCCAAGATTCATGAAACTGCCTGCTGCTGGTGCTCCTACTCCTTTGGAAATCAAAGACAACCCAAAATATTTTCCATTCTTCAAGGACTGCTTGGGCAGCTTGGACGGTACACATGTCCATGCTGTTGTGAATGAAAACACCTGTGGTCCCTTTCACAACCGAAAGGGAGGAGGACTATCCCAGAATTTGCAATGATTTTTCTTTTTGTTCATGCTGGTTGGGAAGGTTCTGCACATGACGGGCGAGTGTTGAATGACGCTTTTGCTCATGGATTCTCTGTGCCAGATGGAAAGTTTTATCTTGGCGACGCCCGATACTCACTGTCAAAACAAGTGCTTACTCCTTATCGTGGAGTAAGGTATCATTTGAAGGAGTGGGGACAGGGATAAGAGCGGTGAGTTTTCTTTTGTTCGCTGGTTTGACGTCTAACAAAGCCCACAAAATGCGCGCGAGCTGTTCAATCTTTGACATGCTACTCTACGGAACGTGATTGAACGGATTTTTGGATGTTTCACAAAGCGGTTTCCGATTTTGAAGGCAATGCGTAGCTACCCTTTTGAAACCCAGCGCGATTTGGTCATTGTTTTGGCTATTCTATTCAACATCATCAGAACAGCATTTCCCAATGATGGTTTGAATGACCACGAAGAAATAGATGAATATTATGATGGTGGTGGTGAATGTGAAGATGGTGTTGGTGGTTCCAGTGGAACAGGTGACGCTGAACGCTGGAGGGATGCTATTGCCAATGCCATGTGGGAGGACTATAGAACTACCTCAGAACGCGTAGATAATAAAAGCGATTTTTTAGGAATTTATCAGCGAATTTGTAGCAATTTTTATTTCAATACTCATGCAGAAAAAAATATTTGTAAATACCAATTTGCCAAAAATGACGATTTCAAAAGGGCCCCTCTTATTGGCTACTCACGTCACCAGCTACTCACAAACTTGGCAAAATTTGACAGCTGAAAAGACAGAAAATCAAAAAATATTACAGTATTTATTGTATTTATTGGACTTTAAAATGCACTTTTTTAAGAAACTCGACAGAATTCTTATCTGACGCCATCCCCAAAAACATAGAAGCGCTAAAGGAGTTGGCTGCAAAGAACTCCCCATAACCAAAAAGAAGGTCACGGGATAAACAGTCTAACTCCTCTCCTTCAAATGATCCATTTAGTCTTGAGAGTAGAGAATCCAGCTTCGTTGCCAATTGGAGCCCCAGCTGTGCAGAATCAGGAAGATTTTGGTGTGCATTGGGAATGGATCCAGTTGATGAGTTATCACAAGCCAGAGCCTGCACAGCGTCTTCAATGCTCCCTTGCAAGCTAGCCATTTGTTGCGCTTGTGAGGATGTACTTGTGTGGGATCGCGGAGGACGGTCACCAAGCGCTGTAGACGCTGAACGCTTCTTTGAGGATAATTTGCGAGGAGCAGGAGTTCCAACAGGTGTGAAACTAGCCGACGGATCCATAGTACTTGCAGTTCTGGAGACTGTAGAAGCAGTAGCAGGTGTAGAAGAAGTACCAACTGTAGTAGCAGCACCAAGAGTAAGGTCATTGACTGTATCAACATCTTCATCATCTTCGTCATCTTCGTCTGAGTCAATGGGAGCATTTTCTTGGTCTGAGTCAGCCTTTTCCATGGAAGACTTTGCAAAAGCTCCTGTTGCAAGCTTGGTTTCAAACAGATCACTCAACAGATTGAGGTTGTCAAGGCCTTTGCCCATAATGGCCTTCGCATGTGTTTTATCCGTGGGCGTCAGTTTCTGAAAAACAAATCAGATACACATAAGAAAAAAAATAGGGGAAAAGGTGGACATACAGCAATAAAGTCTCTGATGACATCAGGCGGCACTGTTGGAGCTTTCATACCGTCATCCCAACCAAAGCTGCTCAAGTTCCGCAGCTTCAAAAATACAGAAAATCGAGCTTTGGCGTTTTGGATCTTGTTTTTCAGCTGATCTTTGGTGATTTCTCTGTTGTAGACTGTTTTGAAGCGGGCTATAATTGCAAGATATGCTTCCTTCTTGAAACCAGAGTCCGATCACTTCCCCTGCTCAGCTTGAGTCAGTAGCTCTGCAAGAATAAATCGGATTTGTTCATCAGTCCACTCCATTTTGCTGTCGATAGATGCAGTAAATGGAGAAGACTCGGAGGCGACTGATGCCTGGGTGTTGGATGGTGTAAGGGGTGTAGATGATGTGCCAATTGCGGCAGCAGGGGCAAGCGCTGCAGGTTGAGCCTGCTGGGTATTGATGCTGCTCTTGCGAGGTTGGCGTTGGCGGGGGGGCATTGATACTAGGGTTGTGTTGGAAAAAAAAGTGTAAGTACAAAAAAATTCTTGGCTTGTCCACGAGAATCAATTTCGAGAATCATTTCGAATGCTGCGTGGCCAGTTGGGCTTGTCCAATTTTGAATTTTTTCGATTTTGAAGACTTCCCTTAAATGCATCAAAGACACCTACCCCTCCAACATCAGCAGGCTCCGAGCTCAATTGACTGTACTTTTGCTTGTGGCCTATGCAGTTTTGGTATTGCCAAAGTGGCAAGCTGCACTTAGGAGGACACCCAAGCACACCTCAGCTCTGACTGGTTATGCATGGTTGCAAGAGTTGCGGGCAGGTCACCCAGATCGAAAACATCATAGTTTTCGAATGGATGCTGGAACTTTTGAGTAAGTGATTGTTATTTTTATTCTGCATTTTATCTTCATTGATGACTTTTGACGATAGTGGACTTGTTGATATCCTGAAACAAACCGGTCGGTTGCCCAACGAGCGCTACATGTCTCATGCAGAGCAAGTTGGGATCTTTCTCTACATTGTTGGTGGAAACAACTCGAATCGGTCTGCCCAGGAACGATTCCAACGGTCAGGTTCCACAGTCAGCACGTGTTTTCACGGTGTGTTATTGGCCATCCTTGCTGTCGGTCCAAGATTCATGAAACTGCCTGCTGCTGGTGCTCCTACTCCTTTGGAAATCAAAGACAACCCAAAATATTTTCCATTCTTCAAGGACTGCTTGGGCAGCTTGGACGGTACACATGTCCATGCTGTTGTGAATGAAAACACCTGTGGTCCCTTTCACAACCGAAAGGGAGGAGGACTATCCCAGAATTTGCAATGATTTTTCTTTTTGTTCATGCTGGTTGGGAAGGTTCTGCACATGACGGGCGAGTGTTGAATGACGCTTTTGCTCATGGATTCTCTGTGCCAGATGGAAAGTTTTATCTTGGCGACGCCCGATACTCACTGTCAAAACAAGTGCTTACTCCTTATCGTGGAGTAAGGTATCATTTGAAGGAGTGGGGACAGGGATAAGAGCGGTGAGTTTTCTTTTGTTCGCTGGTTTGACGTCTAACAAAGCCCACAAAATGCGCGCGAGCTGTTCAATCTTTGACATGCTACTCTACGGAACGTGATTGAACGGATTTTTGGATGTTTCACAAAGCGGTTTCCGATTTTGAAGGCAATGCGTAGCTACCCTTTTGAAACCCAGCGCGATTTGGTCATTGTTTTGGCTATTCTATTCAACATCATCAGAACAGCATTTCCCAATGATGGTTTGAATGACCACGAAGAAATAGATGAATATTATGATGGTGGTGGTGAATGTGAAGATGGTGTTGGTGGTTCCAGTGGAACAGTGCTATTGCCAATGCCATGTGGGAGGACTATAGAACTACCTCAGAACGCGTAGATAATAAAAGCGATTTTTTAGGAATTTATCAGCGAATTTGTAGCAATTTTTATTTCAATACTCATGCAGAAAAAAATATTTGTAAATACCAATTTGCCAAAAATGACGATTTCAAAAGGGCCCCTCTTATTGGCTACTCACGTCACCAGCTACTCACAAACTTGGCAAAATTTGACAGCTGAAAAGGGTGACAATTTCGCCAAGTTTGAGAGTAGCCAGTAGGTACTGGAACGGTTTTGACAGGTAAGGCATTTGTGACTGAGTGCTATGTCTTTTCTTCTTATACGTTTGGGATCAAATTGGGTAGCTAAGCCTCTTAGATCGCAAAGCTGCCCACCGTCTGCATTTGATATGGGTAGCTACTCCGTCTCAATCGCAAACACATCCAGGGCGGTCCAGTTCTGTTATAAACTAAAACAGATGGTTAGCAGAGTAAATAATTAACAGTTTAGTTACAGCAATAGAGATGTTCCTCCTTGGTCTTCCGCAATCAAATATCCAGAGAGAAGCACCAACGAACCGAGAAAGAGAGAGGGATAGAGTGTGTGTGTGTGTAATAGAGAGAAAACCAAACGAGCGCCGCACTAGAGAAGCGGGCTCGCCGGCTGCGCAGCATAACCCGAATTCTGCACCACCGCTTAGAGCGATGTTAGCGGGTAGAGGATAGAATATACCAGATGAGCTCTGCGTGTGGGAAGCAGGCTCATTGGCTGTGCAGCATGACCCGAATTCTGCAGCCACCACCCCATACAAGTTGGAGTGATGTTGGCGGGTGGAAGGGGGGAAAAAAAGCAAAATTATTTTTTGCAATCATGAAAATAATAAAATAAATTACAGCATTTTTTAATTCAGCATGGCTTCAGAAAATATAAGGGGATGGCTCATTTGGAAAGTACCTCACAAATTTCATCTAAAAAAGAACTCAAGTATTGTCCCAACTCGGCCTCCGACCCCCCCCCCCCCCCCCCCCCCCCCCCCCCCCCACCCCTTCATCACCCCCATTACCACCATACACAGCTACAGTGTTGTTTCCGCCAAATGACAGGACACAGAACTTTTTGCTGGTGAGTTGTTGCTTGTCTTGTGGTTTTGTTCTAACTGCAGCTTGTCCACAGTGCCGGAAATGGTGAGGTGTTGTCTTCCGAAAAAACTCACATTGGTTCTCCAGCGTTTTGGAAACATGACGCAGGTAAGGGATGTGCTCAAACATTGCCTTTCTTTTGTTCTTTTGTTAGCCTTAGTTCCACAGCTTCACAGCCCATCCAGCCGTGTTTGGTTCAAAGTGTGGTAAGTTTCAACGATTTATATTTAATACTTCGGTTCTGCTAATGGGATCAAATGCTCACATTAGACCTAAACTCCCGAATTACTTTAGACTGCCAAGAAGGGGGCCACAGGATTTCATGCTTGTTTCAAGCTGGTTTGTGTCTATCTTTTGTCTGTTCTTTGCTTTTGCTCTGTTGTCTCATTCCTTTATCTTGGTTCTCTAGCTTTGACCTGCTGCCCTAAAGCAAGCAAGCACTAAAATGTTGATATTAGAAAAACGGTCTTATCTCAGGTTTGAGTGAGCAGAGGGTAATTCCCACCCTGTGCTAGCCTGCCTATGCAAACCATTTTTAATAATGTCTGATTTCACCAATAAATTTTGCATATCTGCTCCTTCAATGAATTTTCAACTGAGTAAAAATAAACCAAACTTGAACCACACTGCAAAATAACAGCAAAAGAGATATTTGGCTCCTAACCAGTTGTATTGCCATTTTTGGCAGCAGGCAATCATTTGAGCCACAACTGGCTTCAACATTCCTTCTGCTGCAATGCAGTAATATTACCAAATTATTCCTTTGTTGCTGGTTCAGTGCCAAAGATCTGTTTTGGTGCTATTACCTGACTTTGCCACATTTTTATAACACTGCCATTTTTGTGCAAATTTTTTCTTTTCCCCTTTTTATGCCATTTCACCTCCTTCGTCATAGGGTATCTCCCAAAGTTGCCAACCATTCGACACTGACCTTGGTTTGTCAAATTTTCAAAATTTTCAAAAGCAATTTTTTGCGATGGTAGCTGCAACTGTCAGAGAATCTGCGTAGGGTCACAGGTGTGTGTAGCACTCATTTCGTAGCGAGAATATTATTCTTTACTAACACTGCGATGTCCTGTATTTATAGGGCATTGCCTCATATCTGAAACACGGGGGTGTTTCAGATCGCAAGCAGATACTCTCTAAACTACAACACCACCAATATATATCTATTGTATTTATTCTAATAAAGCATTCTATTACCCTTTTACTTAATCAATCTCCAGCTACATGCGCGACCCGGCGCTATGGCTCTCTTCCAATGTTGTACGCTCCGCATTCTCTACAGACTGCGACCGCATACACATTGGCGATTGAATGTAAATACGTAATATAATGTATTAATAAACCAATTATACATTTATTCAGTGTTAAAACAATTAAATGACAATTCGATGTTGATTCATCGAACACAGGTTCTGGACCAGCCAGATACTCTGTCACTCCCCCATGACATCAGCGTCGGGTAAGTTGTCATCCAATTTATAGAATATTCTTAGTGATTGATCACAGGCCACCATGGCGCCGTGCGTGCGAGGGACTCGAACCCAGCTGCGATCATGAACTCAAAATGTCAAAGACAGTAAACGTCAAAACACACGAAATAGTTCATCACTTTATTCATCATCATCGATCGGATATATCGCGAGGTGAGCTTTGTCCTTTTGACCATCTCTTAGTTCCGAGAGTCGTCTCATCCCCAACAACTCCAACAGTTTCCAATGTTGAGGTGCAGGAAGAGCTTTCGTCAAAACATCCGCTATCATCAAATCGGTCGGACAATATATGAGTCGAATAGTCCCATTGTCTACGCTTTCACGTATGTAGTGGTTCTTGACTTCCATATGTTTAATCCTCGCATGATGTATAGGATTCACCGCTATCGCAATAACCGCTTGATTGTCCTGTTGCATTACCGTAGGTTCATCCAATTTAAATCCTAACTCCCTAAAGAAGTCTCGAATCCAGGATCCCTCTTTGGTACCTTCAACCAGTGCAATCAATTCAGCCTCGCATGAAGACAATGCTACCGTCGGTTGCTTCTTGGAGAACCAGATAATCGGAGCACCAAATACCATGAATACGTATCCGGATCGCGACTTTCTGTCATCTTCCATAGCATGACTGGCATCAGTATAGCCCATAGGTTTCATACCTTCAGGTAATTCAATCGGTTCCATGTTTAGTAACTCATCAGTATTTGACATGTATACCACAGATTCGATTCCTTTACTTTTGAAGAATGTTATACCCAAGTCTACAGTGAATCGCAAGTACTTCAAAATGCGTATCGCTGCACTCCAGTCGCACTCGCGTGAGTCTCTCTGGAATTGTGCCAACGTATTTACTGAATATTGAATATCAGGACGCGATTGAGTCGACAAGTAGATCAGCTTTGCAATTAAGCTAGCGTAGTCTGTTGCTTTCTCCCCCGAAAGCTGAACGCTTTTCGGATCGTGCTCCCAATTTACCGCCATTGGAGTAGTTCTCCATTTGTCTTCAGGTAAGTCCCAAACAAAAAACTCCTTCAACAATGCAGTTATATACTGTACTTGTCCCAACCACTTCGCGTCACCACAATCTTCAATTTGAATTTTGAGGATCCATTGCGCATCTCCCATATCTTTGATCTTGAATCGTTTACCAATATCAATTTTTAGGGTCGCAATTGCTTGTCGGTCAGAACTCGCTATCAACACATCATCTACATAAATCAAAACGATCACCAAGTTTTTCGATGTAGGATCAATTTTAAGAAATGTGCAAGCGTCTGATTTTAACTGCGTAAAACCCAATCCTAGGAAATAGTCGCGTAGAACTTTATACCATTCGCGTCCAGCTTGGTGTAAACCATAGAGGCTTTTTACTAGCTTCGCTGCTTTTGGAGTTCCATCAGGTTCGTATTTTTCAAACCCTTGCGGCATTTTCATATAATTGGTTTCAGTCAGCGTTCCATATAGAAATGCTGTCTCGACGTCAAGTTGCTCAATATGTAAGTTCAACATGGCGCTCATAGCAATTAAAAATCGAATTATTTTAGTTTTCACTACTGGAGAATGGGTTTCTGTGTAATCGTGGTCTTTTACTTGACTGGATCCAACAGCAACCAGACGCGCCTTGAATCGCTCAATCATACCTAGCGGGTTCGTTTTATAATCAAACACCCATTTGGAACTGATGGCTTTCCGTCCTGGCGGTAAGGTTTCTTCTTCCCATACTTCATGTTTTAATAGCGATTCTATTTCAACTAACATCGCCCTTTTAAAATATGCAGCGAAACGACCTTCCATCGCCTCTCGCACACTTTTAGGAGCTCTTGGTGCTTCTGAAATGTGAGTCTTCTCGGTAGGTATGTGACTCTCAGCGGCTGTTGACCAGTCTATATCAAGTTTTCCCTTCCGAGCACTATTTACACGTTGACTAATGGTTTTATATTTTCCATCTAGTCTCTCCATTTTCTCATCGAGTTTGCGATTCAATTTATCAGCTTCTTGATTCAAGTTCTTGAGTAAGTTAGGGTGTGGAGTCCTACCATCTCGCTCAAATTCTTCTTTCAATATAGATAGCCTGATAAATTCATCAGATAGGCCCGCAATCTCGCCTGTCAAGCTTATCGCTTTGTTTGCAAATGCGGTGTATGCCTCATCTTCAGTCAACTCCGACGGTAGTTTATTATCGATCTCATCTAGTGGAATTGGATGTGACAGTTATCGAGTGAGTATCAAATTCAATAATTTATACCATTTTCTCCAAATAACCCGACTTGTTCCGCTAGATGCAAGAGACTCGACATTTCTTCATTCAGTAATAGCAATTCGTTTAATTCGCTTTCATCTGATGAATACTTATGATTTGTGCTTTTCGCATAATTTTTAGGTTTACGCGTTCTCAAGTTGTACTTGTTTGCGTCAATGGGTTTACTACCGCAAAGTGGGTTTAAGTCTTTATCCACTTCAGGTTCGTCCATCTCCCTATCAATTTCTTTTATTTCCTCTTCTTCATTTTTGTTGAGGTCTTATTTAATTAAGTAATTCCTTTGGTTAGAGCGTTGATAGTTTTGGACAAACAAACCTTCTCTCTCCAAGGAACCCTCTTCAGTCTCCTCCTCCAGATCACCAACTCTTCCAGTTACATCCATAGGTTTGGTAAGTGTTGTGTCTTTTGGAATTATTTGTGTAGTTTTAATTATTTGCGTGGTAGTGAACGGCTACTCACCGCTTTCGTCCTTTTCAGTTTCAATTATACCACGGAATTTGATTCCTCCAAAGTCAACATCTTCAATAAACGCGTCAGCATTCGAGACTGGAGACTCAAATGGTAAGCTATTATTAAACTCTGTCTCTTCGTCGTCACTAATTTCATCCCCACTATTGTCTTCGTCTTCAAATTCTGTGAAATTGAGATTTGACAATGGATTCAAATAGGTTGGACTTAGATTTAGACCGGGAAATATGGATTCAAGGTATCTGACATGAAATTCTTCATGAACTGACTTTGTTCTATATTTGTAGACGTAAACTACACGCCCATCTCGATCTCCTAGATAAACTCCGGGTTCGGCCTTATGTCCTTTAGGTACACAATCCTTTCGTTTTTCTTTTGGAACAAATATGGCGCAGAGACAACCGAAAACTCGAGTCCGTTTGTAATTTGGAGGTCTGTTATTTACCATCTCAAACGGTGTTTTTCCAGTTTCTGTGTTAAGTATTACTGATCCTAGTCTTATCGCGTAGTTCATTGCAAAATGAAACATTCTATGCGTCAAACCAGCAGTCGCTAACATACACACAGCTCTCTCTCTATAGATTCCCAGAGGTCTCTCAACTCCACCATTTAGTGCCTGTGTATCGGCTGGCGATTTGACGAGTTTGATTTGAGGTGAGGCGCGCTTGCAATATTCTTTTATCGCGTTTGCTTGCAACTCTCCCCCATCCCCCTGCAGTATCAATATTCTTTTACTATGATTTGCTTGTATTGTATCGAGAAACTTAATAAATTCTTCTGTAAAATCATCTTTAGAATTCAGCCATAGCGCCCAACACTTTTTCGTGAATTTATCGATGATGAATGAGCAGTATTTCGCTCTATTCCACGCTACTACTTTTAGCGGGAATATATCTTCACCTATCGTATGTAGAAATCGCGTTGCTGGCGTTGAGACTGTTCTAGTGGTGAGTCTTTGAAAATTTACTAATTGACAAGTCACGCATTCAGTGGAGTCTCTGGAAAAATCATAGGATATTCCAGCAGCATCAAGAGTTTTACATAGCAATTCTTGACCTATGTGTCCAAATCGCACATGGAATTGGAGGTACGTAGAACGCGTTGTTGCTCTCTTATTCTTCACTTCTACTTCGACTTTCTTTCTCTTTTGACTATTACTATTATTTGCTTGATGGATTGTTTCTAATTCTTCCAGATTATCAATCGGCTGAATAGATCTCACCATGTTGGCTCTAGCGGCCGTCATGATTTTATTCCCATTTCCGAATATATTAATATAGTATAGTCCGTTGACGCGATGACCAATTTCAATTATTGTATTCGTTGGTTGGTGAAACATATAGACATAGTCTTCGCTAAATAAAATTAAATTGTTTGTTCCCTTTAACATATGTCCAAGGGATATGAGAGTTTCCGCTAAATCTGGAACGTATTAGACGTCGTCGATTCGTTGTTTTACTCCCCCAAACTCCATATTCACACTTCCGCGTGCATGGACTCTAATTTTACTATTGTCCGCGAGGTATATCCATTCATCCATTACATATTTAAATGTACCATTGATAAATAGTGAAATGTCATGCGTCATAATAACATCCAGAATCCAACATCTTGTTTTCTTTATTGAATCGCCTAACGTTATTTGCAACGCAAGCTTTCATTGTAGATTTAAAAATAGAACTAAAATCTCCAAAATCCATCCCATCAGCGTCACTCGGAACCATTTCTTTTTCTTTGTGCGAGCTGTTTGGGGTAATTTGGGAATTCAGTTGCTAAATTACAAAATTTAGATTTCCGGAAGTGCAAAATGTCCTCACCAAGGGTCTTAGCAAGACTTCCCATGGTCTTACGGGCGGCACGAAGGCTTGGACTGGATTTGTTCGATCCTGGCTTCTGGTTAATCCCTGCAGCTGACGCGCGTCTTTTGAAACGCTTGGTTTTCTGACTTGCGTTGCCCTGACTTTGGGGATTCAACAGGTTAGCCATCTTTACAAACTCCTTTTTGTTTGCTAATTCAAGGATGACTTTGCAGTTTGATGGTTCATGCTTTGGTGTTTGGCTGTCCTTGCACACGTAGCATCCAGTACTGTAAGTTCTCTTTCCTCCTTGTTGGTTCGCACTTGTCTTTTCGGCTCCATTAGAACTGGCTGCATATGATGCGCGATCCACTTCTTGTTGTTGCTTTTTGACAGCTGCTGCAACCTTCTTTTCGTCACTCTCCTTCTTCTTTTCTTCATCCATCACCGCTAATACTATCGAAATTTTTTAGGATTTCGTTGATTTCTGCAAGTGCTCCTTCAAGGCTCTTGAATGCTTTCTTGAGTCCTTGAGTCTCAAGGCGTTCTTTGAACGGGATGAATTTCTGTCCAAGGGGAGTGATAATATCTGGAAGCGACTTCAGGAGACTTATGCTCAGGAATTCTTCAAGTAGTATTCTGACGAACTGTGGAGTGAACAGGTCTGTAAGTTCTTTAATCGCTTTCTGGTGATCTTCCTCTGATTGTCCTTCCGCTCTAGGATTATCCATGAGAACGTTTTCGGATATCTTCGGGTACAAGTTGACTTTGTCATGTTGTAGAGGGACTGGAAGCGGTGCTGGTTCTGTAGACAGGTGAGCTGATTGTTGTGGACACTAGAGAGATTTTGGAGAGAATTCTTAAACTTTATTCCCAAACATGGAGCTTGCAACATGAGTTTCATGTGCCTCCAACACTTCCCCTCAAGCGAACATGATTGAATAAAGAATGAATTGAACAACGATCAGACTTGCGTCATGTGACATGAATGTGACTTGATTAATTGCCAATGATTAATTAAGGCTTGGTGATTAATTTGGGTTCGGCGAAGTTGTATGTTTAAAATATGAAGTATTCTAGCTTCTAGAATCGAAATCAAAATTGAATTGAATAGAGTTGACTTAGCATTATTGGGGGCAAATCACGACTAGCCCCAATGCGTATCGCGGAAGTCAATCTTGAATCGTGAATAGTTTAAATTGTAATCGCAGTAAGAGACATCATGCCAAATTTGGCACGTAGTTTCTTGAATTGGTCGCGTCCAAGGCACTTGGTGAGTAAATCGGCTGGCTGGTCAGCGGTCTTGATCCAAGTGACCTTGACTTGCTTTAAATTGACTAGTTCGCGAATATAGTGGTATCGAATATTGATGTGTTTTGATCGATGTGAGAATACGTCGTTGTTGCATTGATGAATTGTAGACTGGTTATCTTCGAATACTTGAATTGGTTTGTCAAGCGGTATGTTGAGTGTATCGTATAGCTGAATGAAAGACTGTAGTTCGCGTCCTAATTCGCTGATAGACATGTATTCGGCTTCTGTAGATGAGAGTGGAGTGACTGGAGTCTTGATGGATTTCCAGCTGATGACGCCATCCGCGAGAACAACCATGTAGCCAAGCTGCGACTTAGCTTCGTGGTGGATGTTGTACGCGGCGTCGCTGTAGCCGATAGGACTTGAATTGCCTTGTTTAGAGTAGAAGATACCGTGGTCTTGTGTATCATGGATGTAGCGGAAGACACGCATGAGGTCTTCCCAGTGTTGCTGAGATGGTTTGCTGGAGAAGATGGATAGAAAGGAGATAGCTGTAGAGATATCCGGGCAAGTGTTGATAGCTGCGTAGTTAAGGCATCCGATGGCTTCGAGGTATAGGGATGGGTTGTTGAAGAGGGGGGTGGTGTCTGATGCTGGAGTTGGTGAAAATGAGCTTGGCAAAGGAGTGGAAATTGGATAATGCGAAAAATGCCCCGTAAATCGCTCCAAGATTTCCTTGATGTATTTTGATTGGTGGATGAAGATTCCGGAGGGCACGTGTTCAACTTGTATTCCGATTGTGTAGGTAATTTTTCCTAAGTCTCGCATTTTGAATTCCTTTCTAAGAGAAATCACGCCCTCATTGATAAGTGCTTGGTCGCCAAAGAAACACAAGTCGTCGACGTAGATAGCCAAGTACACCGTCTTGCCATCCACAGTCTTAAAGAAGACGCACAGGTCCGCTTTCGACTGAGTATATCCTGTTTCTTTGAGGTGAGTCGTCAACTTCTTATACCATATACGACCCGCTTGTTTTAATCCGTAAAGTCCTTTTAGGAGTTCATAGACCCTGCCGGTTCCATCGTCGTATCCGGGAGGCTGCTTCATGTAGACAGGTTCGTTGATATCGCCATACAAGTATGCGGTGCTCACGTCGCACATGCGGGTATCCCACCCGTTGATTGCTGTGAGCGATAAAAGCCATCTGAAAGTTGCTGCCCGCATAACCGGTGAGTGAGTCTCCGTATAATCCAATCCGAATTGTTGTGTATATCCCTGAGCGACTAAACGCGCCTTAAATCTTTCAACAGATCCATCGCTGTTCAACTTGACCTTGTAAACCCATTTGCTGCCAACGATATTGATGCCGTCAGGAGCTTGACAAGTCTATAGGTCTTGTTGTCCACGAGCGCGTCGAGTTCGGCTTTTTCGGCTGCAAGCCATTCTTCTTGGAATTTGTTCTTCATGGCTGCATTCCGTGTCTTTGGTGATTCAGGAGTCTTCGAGATAGGCGTCAAGGTAAGTGGTACATCGTGTAATTTGTCTTCGATCGTCGCTGATGACCATTCTTCACCAAAAACATGTGTTTCCTCTTCGTCGAGTGTTGGTGAGCACAGCAGCGTCGTCGCAAGCAATGTCCGTGATTTGCTGAGTCTCTGAGACATTCGTCGCGGCGCCGTTACTAGTTTTGGTGCTGTTGGTGGTGGCTACTCAAACTTTTTATTCAGCCTTGTGTGAAACAGAAGTTTTGTCTTCAGATAGCATTGATGTCAAGGGCCCATTCCCCTTGAACCCTTGTCAACTTAGAAAGCAAGCCCAGTCTAAGAGGAACTTCATTCTTGGTTTGGAAGTCAAAGAAACCTTGAACACTGATTCAACAGAACCTTATACTAATCCTATCATGGATTCCATCCCAGCTCATGATACTAGTCTGGAAGAAAAAAGGAATTACATCCCTGAGCTCTTCAGTGATGATGAAGCTGTCCTAAAGAAGCTAAACCTGTCACACATGGACTCTCTTTACTCACCTCAAACAAAAAAGAGGCTCCTTGACTTAGCCAGGAAGTATGTTAACATCTTTAAAAGTGATGTTGTAACAGGCACAAAAAGAATGCCACCTCATAAGATTGAGCTGAAGGAAGGTGCAAGAATCCCTCATAGCCATCCATACCCTGAAGGTGCAGGAAGAACAGCCATCTTGAAGGAACACATTGAGACTATGCTCAAAAATGGTATTATTCAGCCATCTACATCTCAGTATGCTTCCCCAGTGGTTCTTGCAAAGAAAGCTGATGGAACTTGGAGATTCTGCACTGATTATAGGCGAATTAATGCCTTAACTAAACAGGACAAATATCCTTTACCAAGGATTGATGAGACATTTGATATGATAGGAAATAGACATTACTTTTCCTCTAGAGACTTATTGTCAGGATTCTGGCAGATCCCTATGGATCCTGAGAGTATGGATAAGACTGCCTTTATCTCCTCTCAGGGACTCTTTGAGTACAAAGTCCTACCTTTTGGACTTACTAATTCACCACCTAGTTTCCAGAGACTAATGGATGCTGTCCTTGCAGGATATAGATTCCTGTTTGCAATGGTTTATGTTGATGATGTAGTCATCTACTCCAACACTGAGGAAGAACACTTTGAACACTTGGAAAAAGTCTTTCAAAGAATGTGGGACCACAACCTGAAGATTAAACCTTCAAAGTGCACTTTGTTCCACTCAGAACTACCATTCTTGGGTCACCGCATTTCTAAGGATGGGCTTAGAAAAGATGCAAGCAAATTAGCTGAACTGGCCAACTGGCCTAGACCAAAGACAGTTAAACAGTTACAGTCTTTCTAGGATTTGGAAATTACTTTAGAAGGTTTGTTAGAAACTTTGCTCAGATAGCTGCCCCTCTGTACTCCCTATTGAAGGCTGATAGCTCATGGTTATGGACTGAGGCCTGTGAGAAAAGTTTTAGAGACTTAGTTAAACAGCTAAGTGCTGACAACCTGATGCATATACCTGGGCCTGAGGACACATTTGTTATTGAATGTGATGCCTCAGGAACAGCCTTAGGAGCTGCCCTCTTTATCAAGGGGACTACAGGAAAGAGAAGTGACAGAAAGCCTGTTGCTTTCATTTCAAGGACATTATCTGAAGTTGAACAAAGATACACAAATACTGATAGGGAGGGCCTTGCAGTGATTTGGTCTGTCAACTGCTTTGACAAATACATCTTTCAGAGACCTGTAACTATTGAAACAGACCACTCTGCTTTGATTCCTTTGTTTAAAAATGGCGCCTTAACTGGACGTTTTGCGCGATGGGCTTATGCCCTTAGTGATTATGACATAACTTTGGTTCATGTCCCAGGAAAACAACAAATTGTTGCTGACAACTTGTCCAGAATTAACTTACATAATAAATCGGGGACACCAGATCCTTTTGATACCCAGGAAACTCCTTCGAGGATGAAGGAGATAGTTGAAAAAGAGGCTGAAGGTCATAGAGATGACCAGGGGATAAGAGAGCCCCTCAAAACTTTGTATGAGACTTACATGTTTGACAAATACTCAGAAAATGACAGCCAGAGACAGTTTGCAAAAAGCGAGTTCAGGAGAATCTGTCAAGAGACTCTTGCACACATCTCAGTAGCTGCTGAGCCAGAAAACATAAATGACTTAATGTCAGGGATTGGTAAGATGATTATGAAGAAAAACAAACTTGAAAGAAAGATTTCAAATGTTAGGGACTTGAAGAAGTCTCCAAAACAGAAACTTGGTCACCTCGTACCAAGTGTCAATGTTTCAACTTGGAACATCAATGGGCTGAGAAGCCTTCTTAAAAAATACTCCAAGGATAATTCCTTAGAACAGTGCCCTTTAACCGAAACTTTGGAACACTTCTTGAGCTCTCAAAGATGTAGCATCATTTGTCTGCAAGAAACTCGAATGGGTAAGGACAACAAAAGTAAGAAATTGTTGAAAGCTTTGCAGGAACTCCCAAACTGGGAATGTTCTCTCAATGATACTGAGACTGGCTATGCTGGTGTCGGCATTATGTGGAGGAAAGAACTTCATGGTAAAGTGGAATGCAAAACTGTTACCTGGCATGAACAGAACCATTGTCAAGGATAGATATCCTGATGATGAGGGCAGAGTCCTAACTCTGTTCCTAGGGGACCTAGCAATTGTCAATACTTATGTTCCAAGTGGGATGAAAAGGTTAGAGCGACATGAGTACAAGATGCACTTCTTGACTGACCTCAAGAAACACTGTATAGTCTTGAGAGAATCTTACCTAGTTATCTTGTTAGGAGATTTGAACATAGCGCCTTCAAGCGCTGATGTGTTACCTCTGATACAAGAGGAAGGACTCGAGGGTCATTTCCCTTCTACTATATCCCAAGAAGAGCAAGATTGGTTTAAGGAGATGAAAGTTGACTATCACTGACGGTTTTCGTGTTAAACACCCCCATGATATGGGTGCAACTTGGCTTTTGAAGGCCAAGAACCAAGTTGAATACCCTTTCTGGAGAATTGATCATATTTTGATTGATAACAGAATAAGTCCAGATGGATTTGATGTGAGAATTGATTCCTCAATGCCTCAGAGTGACCATTTGCGCCTAGAGCTGCACACCAACTTGGAAGGTTATTTCCCAAGGAATTTGGATGTTCTGGTTGATAAAACTCAGTGGCTCGACCCTAAAGTAGAACTAGACTTTTCTACATTCCTTAATGAAACCAACTTAGGTGTTTTGTCCTTTACTCAGGGAGATTCTATAAAAGAAGTAAGAAAGATGCAACTAAAAGACAAATTGTTTGGACCCATGATTCGGTTTAAGGAAAGTGGAGTCATTCCTGAAGATGAAGACATTGAGTCTATGGTTAAGAAAACCAAATCCATGGTATTAGACAAAAATGGTCTCTTGTACTTTGTAGCAGACTTTAGGACTCAGGTAGTGAGGCGAACTTCAGGACGAATTGCCTTATGTGTACCCTGATGGCATGAAAAGGGAAATCCTAAAAAGGCACCATGATGACCTCTATGCAGGACACTTGGGTCATGCCAAGATCTTGCCTACCCTCTTGGATAGATATTGGTGGCCTACCATTATCACTGACTTGCAAAATCATGTTGCTTCATGCATAGTTTGTCAGAAATCTAAGGATTTTGTGGCTAAGACAGGCTACCTACATCCTATTCCATTCAGGAGAGTTTCCCAATGAGAGAACCTTCTTAGACTTTGTGGGTCCTCTTCCACCTGGCCCTTCAGGGAACTGCTATGTGATGGTGTGGGTTGATAGCTTCACAAAATGGGCTGAGGCCATCCCTATTCCTAACCTGGAAGGCAGCAACTGTCTGTAGAGCACTGGTTACACAGATATTCTGTAGAAATGGGATCCCAGTGTTCCTACACACAGATGGAGGTCCACCCCTTAGACAGTGACTTAATGATGCAGTTAAGCAGAATGTTGGGATTTGAAAAGACCTTCACATCTCCTTACTGGCCTAGAGCCAATGGTCCAGTTGAAAGACTTATTAACTTATCCCAGGAGATTCGGGCTTATATTGATAAGTCCATTTTAATGATTGGGAAGATATACTCCCTTTTATCATGTTTGCTTATAGAACACATGCACATTCTCTAACTAATGAAACTCCTTTCTTTGGTTGGCATGCGCGTGATGCTAGGTTGCCGGCTGACATGTTTTATGGTATTAGTCCTAACGATAACATCTATCCTGAGGTCCCTGTAGAAATCGTGGAACAGGAAGAATTAGAAACTCATACAATGTTCAAAGCCACACCAATTGTGAGAGACAGTGATTTCCCAAACATTGCTGTAGCTCAGTTTTCTAGTCTGGACCAATTTAATGATAAGTGTTGCAAACACCTATATGGATACTTAAAAGACCAACAAGTTCTATGGCAGAGGTTGAAGGAAATCATGGAAAAACATGACTTGGATATTTTTTGTTTAGTCTATAACCCTAGGGTGAAGACTGTTAAAGATATCATGCCTAGATTCTTTTACCTCAATAATGGTGACCGTGTGGACTTGGTGGATGCAGTCTATAAACTTGATCCCAAACACCTAGAGTCTTCAGCAGTGAGGAAGGGACACATGCCTCCTAGAAGATGGGTTGCAATTTACTCACGCAGGCCTCCACCAGAAGAATTGACAGAAGAGTTTGGAAAACCTGTCATCACCTTACATAGAAATAATGCCATTGGTGTTGTCTCTTGCACCTACCGTTGCTATGGTAGAGATGGAACTTCTGAGGACAGAACACAAGTTCTGTTTGACCCAAGGACTACAAAACTTTTTATGTTCAGACCTGTCGCTTTGTGGGCTAATTCAGGACAACTTTGGAAGTTGCAGGCACCTCTTTGTGCCTTGAACACCCCCCATGGTGAATACTTCTATTTTGGAGAAGACCTGAGTACTAGTTACTTGGAATCTTGGTTGGAATATAGACAACCTGCCCAAACTTAGTGCTTCTGAAAGGCGTAAGTTGGCAATAAAGGAAACCTTAAAGGGGCTTCAGGCTGCACAGGAAGTTGTTAAAGCAAAAGTGGCTTTGAAGAAAGCTGCTTTGGCTGCTAAGTCCAGAGATGCCGACTCTGCACCTCATACATTTGATGTTGGTGACAGAGCCTGGTTGGCTATTCCCTTGGATGGAGAAGCTCAAAGATTAGGAGCCCCTAAGAAGTTTATATTTAGATGGGTTGGACCTGTGAGAATTATCTCTCAGTCAGGAGGAGACTCTGAGTCATCTTTCACTGTTGTAGAGACCTTCCCTGGAGGAGAGATTACTACTCGTGAAGTCCATGTGGGTAGGTTAAGACCCTTCACTCCTAGAAAACCCATTGATTCAGCAGAAGCAGCTGTGATCAACAGTCATCCTAGTTTTGAGGAGGAGTTGGAAACTTGGAAAAACAAGGCCTTACTCTTAACAAGGAGACCGGTGCATTCACACCAGCCCTTATACACTACTGATCCTCTATTGAGGAAGAAACTTGACCCAGACTATGATCCGGAAGATGAAGTTAATCCTCTCTACGAAATTGAGAAGATGGTTAGTGTTTGGAGAGAACAGAATATGTTCTGGTACTTGGTTAAGTTTAGGAATCAACCTGTTAGGGAGAACAGGGTGTTCAATGACTTACTTTGCCTGAGGAGACAAAGAGAATCTTCTGGGAAGAACAGAAGGAACACAATGGTGAATTCTATAGGAAATATAGGATCTGGTTTAAGAGCAGAAACAAAGGGGATGAACCTTTGCCAAGGGATGTTGATCCCCAAGACCCTTCACTGGTTGATCCAGTAGTGGTCAATGTACCTTTGAGGTCAAAGGTCCCTAGGCAACCTAGGAGGGAAGCTAAACCATTACCACCACCTACTGTGATGCCTTCTAGAAGTTCTAGAAGGATTGCTGAGAGGAACCAGCGAAATGCCGAGGAGGGTTAAGGAGTTTGTTTTTATTTATTTTGGAGGAGTTTTGTTTTGGGCCAAAGATTTTTTTAGACAAGTCACGGACGTGAGGAGTCAGTTTTTGTCTTTGGTTGTTTTTGGGTTTTATTGGTTTTTAGGATTTTGGGGTTTAAGGATAATTTGTAGGGTGAGGTATATGTTCAGGGACGAGCATATGGTTGAAAGAGAGGCTACTGTGAAGTGGGAATTCACTTCACTAGGGTTTCTTTAATTCACTTTATTTTATCTTTATTTACACACTTATTTATTTATGATTTATTTGGTTATTTATTATTTATTTATTTGTGTTGGGGGAATTGGATTTCTTTGTTGCAGATTTACATTTTGTGGGGGAAACTACAAAAAGGGGATGCGGTGAAGAAATAAAATACAAGTTGCTGAGAATGAAATAGTAGGCCACTATCCAGCTCTACAGGGCTTACCACGAGTCCCAGTTTCAGAGTAAAAACGTGTCGGTTACTTACATGATTATCCTGGGGAGGGTGTAGGTTCTCTAGATGCGCAACTTAACGCATTCTATTGTTCTCCTGTGATGCGTTCGCAGGACAAGGGGTTTGATGTCAGATGACGCGTGTGTAACGCAAGTCACATGAGTGGATCGAAGAGATCCACGGGACCTTGCGGTAATTATTACGTAGGCCTGGAGGCGGCGGACACAGAGTGGCCCAGACTGGTAGCGGAGGATCGAGAAAGGCGCTATTGGAATTCTGGTGGCGCGACTTAACTGTGTTGCGGATTGCGGACCCCAAGGCAGGGACCCGGGACCGCGATTACAATTCCGTCTAGCTAGTAATAATTATTATCACGTGTTTGATGACCCACGGTGCGGCAGAGGTGAGGGCTGGTCAAAATCAAACAGTGGCGTGTGGGGAGATGAGGGTGGATGATGGGCTTGAGGCGCGTGACGTAGGGAGCGGGGTTAGTAAGCGGTGTTTTATTTAAGTTCGTTCTTTATTCTTCTATCTTCTTCTTCTTTCTTTATTTGTTTGCTTTTAACCCTTTGATAGAATCAAAGTTGTAGCGGCAGCTATTTCCGCAGTTGGTATCAGGGCAAGGGACCGCTGATTGTGATCAGTTTAACTTCGCACGGGAATTAAAGGTGTGGAGAGATTACTAACCAAACAATGAAAAACCCATAGGTTATATCCGCGGGAGGGATCTGGGCTTACAGCGTGGTCTTGGAGCTCAGGCTTGCGGAGAGTGTGGCTGGATCTGTAGCACACAGCCGCGCTCAGCCTATGGGGCGTTCTGGGAACTCACCTGGACCGCAGTTCCTGGGAAATTGGAGGCATCCCGTGTTACAATTGATTGTATTTGGTTTATTGTCGGTTCTTTCCCGGTGCGACGGATTGCACCGGCGGCTTCCGGAGCAGCAAACCCTATCCCATATCCACCAGCCCCTTCACCGGAAAAGGGACAAAAATGCGGAGAAGTGTGCGCATGCACGATACTTCACCCTTGTCGCTTCTGTGGAAGTAAGCTCGTGTGCAAGCAACGTCCACCACCCCTTTCCCTGAGAGTCATAAGCCGCCTCTTAGCCATACAGTGTCTAGCGACTGTGATTGTCCAGTGCTGTGTCACCTACTGTTTATGATAGTGTCTCGTTGGACTCACCCGATTAGTGGATGCAACAAAGTAATGATTTTGAATCAGTAAGATCTATATTCAATTTAATTTTATTGAATAACAAAAGGAAAAGGAACCACTGTCTTTAAGCTTTGTTCAACATTCCAGCATCCCCGCACAAAGCACCAATCATTGCAGATTCCATCAACTCCTTATTTGTGCAAACTGGCAAAGTCAAAAACGCATTGCATGCTGCCACATTGATGGGAACAACATCCTCAAATTGTCTAATATGATATCCAGTGGAATCTGTTGTTCTTGCGGCTACTTCATCTGCTGTTTCCAACCTGACCTGTTCAATGTTTCCAATATTATTACCTTTAAACAACAGCTTGATTTTCTGTGCAGCAGGTAAGATGTTGTGGCCCATGAGAGTCATCATGCTCTGCTGTAACTGTTTTGAATCCCATGTTCCCAAAATCTCAAAAACCAAATTCCAAGATTCTAATCTGTCCGTATCTTCAACCATAGGCTTCTTGGAGTGATCAAACAGGGCTATAAACTCTGCAGGAGTTGTGACCCTTATGGAAAGCAAGTGAACTGCCTCCAAAAGGCTGCTAGTGTTGCTGCCAATAACACTCCGAACTCTAATCCGAACAGAGGCCATATAGGTCTCTCTCTTTTTCACCAACTCAGTATGAATCAAAAACTGCTCCCAGTTTTCTTTGCAAGTGTAATCAATACAACCCTTGAGAGATTTTCAGGTTAATTTCCTTGATTAATACTCGAAAACATCTCACCACTGTGTTTGCTATTCCTGCTTGACTCATGTAGAGGTTCATCAACTCCAGTTCTTCTGGATTGTCTCTTGACAATTGAAATGTACCTAAAAACCCAGGTTTCAAATCTAAAACCATCTGCTTGGTGTACATAGTCAGAGGTGCCTCCAAACAGTTGAGGAGGAATGCGGGAGACAATGCCTCATCAATTGCAACAACAAAGCCGGCTTGAAGGAATGACACTCCTATACACTGATAAAATTGATTTAATGGAACGCAAATCACCAACCCTCAACATACATGACCAAGCTGTTCCAGCTGTCCTCCATTGATGTTTTGAGTTGGAGACTGTAGGAGTGATTTCACATGCCGGCAATGTGCTTCACCCTCAAACATAATATTGCTGGATGTGTATGTACTTTGCATATGTCTATGGCTTCTCGCCCACGCAGCTCCTTTACTATCAACGATCACTCGACCATCCACTGAATAATCCAACTTGAGCTGCTTTGGGACAGTCTGTAAGAAAGTCTCGTCCTCAAAAAGCTGATGGAATAATTGATGGTAATCGGAATTCACTGAACTTCCTGAAACTGCAAACCAATAAGAATCTGAAGGATCCAACTCCATTCTTTGGCATATACTAGCCCGATGTTGACTGAAGACATCCAAGGTGACAGATGTTCAGTTAACCCCATCACCAGCTGCAGTTTCAACTGGAGGCAAGCCTTCTGGGTCCAGACCACTGTCTGTTAGATCAATGACAGAAACAGCAGCAAGCCCTTGAGGGACAAGAGGCTCGAAGTATTGTTGTCCTTCAATTGTAGTACCAGAAGTTGAATCAGCCAGCACAGAGTCACCTGCGGATTGAGAATATCTTGCAGTTGGAGACAGTGGCTTGGGCAACATTAAAATCCAACAGCATTGTAGCAGCACTCAGTGTCTTGGGAGTAAGCTCCAGACTTCCACTGGTACTGGCACGTGCTTCAATATTGCTGTCATTGGATTGGAGGGGCAACATAGCAAAGACCAGTTCGTTTGAGTCAACGAACTCACTATCACTGAATTCAAAGTCTCCAGATCCCAGCATCTGGATTTCTCGTCGTCTTTTGGCAGGTTTTGGGTTGGGGTCAAGGTCAACTGGAAGTTGGATTGATTGTTGAACCTCACAGATTTCATTCGGAAAGTCTTCGTACTCTGCCAAAACATTTTCAACTTTGGTATAATCACCTAACTATACAGTTAGTCTTTGAACCCGCCAAAAAAGGACTTTTGACTTACCCTGAGGTTCCCCAACACTGATAAAGACCTGGTTCTCTCTTCCATTGTAAACGCAATTCATGGCTTCCATGCCCACAACCACAGGGGCCTCTGGTGTTTCATCAGCAGTCAACAGAGGGAGCACATACTGATAAACTTGAGGGTTTGTTGGTCCAAGGAACAAGTAGAAGCAGGGTGTATACTTGAACGGCCTTTTTTGACCATTCCCGAAACTTTTTTTAGAAACACCAGTTTGTTTCCTTCAGATTCCAGTCCCAGCCGATCACAGGCATTGATTGCAAATTCCACCACTTTGGCAAGAAGTTGGTCTTTTGTGACAAATACTGAATGTTGAAAAAGTCTGAAGTCTTTCAATGTCTGTGTTCTAAAATACAGCATTGAATATATTGCCAACCAATATAAAACTAATATTCACCTGCTACAATCATAAGGAGCCACATATGCAGTATGTTGAGCATTGTTGGCATCGGCAAGAAGAACCGGGTCCACAAAAGTCAGACAATACTCCCGTACCACGGAATGCACGGATTTGATTAAACAACTTTTGGTTATTGGCTTTGCAGCAAGTCGTTTGGAAGGTCTGGAGTGCTTGGTGCTGGCGGATGGTCCTGAGCTTAGTAATCCCAATGTGTATTGCCCTACTGATGATCTAGACACTGCAAGCCTCTGGGACTGAATGGGATGGGCAATGTGATCAACAAAGTGGCTGTTCGGCTGAGGATAATTGCCAAATGTCAATAATCGCTCGGCAACGGCATTCCTAGCAGGTAGAACAGGCGCCAGCAGAACTGGCAAGGGAGGAAGCCGGCCAACACTGTTTGAGAAAGAGTTTGAAATACTTTGTGCTTGTTAGTATTTATTACAAAACGAGAAAAAAAGGGGAAGTGAAAAATAAATTGACTCGTGCATTGACTCTGCGCGAGCCGGCATTCCTCTGCTTTGCGGCAACTCCATAGCTCCCAACACTGTTGCAGCGGATGTGGCAGCGATAACACTAATGGAAAAAAGACTTTAAATAAAAAAGTGAATGCATACTGTGATGATCACCTTTTCAGCGGATCAGCTGCAACCACAGTCGACATTCCTTGGTCAGATCTGATCAATAAACTTCCAGCCGGCCGCTTTGTAACCCTTGTTGCAGCGCTTGCTGCCGCTTGCGCTTCGTGAGCTCTGGAGACGTTGTTAAAAAGAAAATAATTTAAACAGACGCAGATAAGCAACTAACCTCCTAAGACAGTCCGAACAAAGTCCAAAGTACAGTAAATTGGGCATAAACATCCCACTTCATGTCCCTGAACATAGTTTGTGGCCTCCGTTGAACATTCTCCAGTTTTAATTTGAAAAAGGCAAATCAGATGTCCAGACAGAAAATCCTCGGGGATTTAATCAGATGGCCCTCAGCTGTTGATCTCTCAGGATACGTGGGATGGACAACAATTGGCTGAACGTCGGCAGGGTGGAAAAACGTTGGCATTGATGTTGACAGAATACCAGCATTGACGCTTCGATTTGATTTAAACTGGCCAGCAAAACTCTGTGGCATTCTTGCTGTTCATATGCAGGTCAATCACCACTAAAGAATGTTCAATAAACTTCATAACGACAAGTCCAATTCTCTCACCATACCAAAACATTCTTCTCCTAGTGTTTGCGGATATTGCGGCTGGTGTGGATCTGGATTTTGGTGTTGCGAAAGACTTTTGGTGTTGCGAAAACATTTTCGGTGTTGCGCTGAAACATTTTGGTGTTGGAAAAATGAAAACTGTTGCACGTCTTTTTTTTGGTGGTGTAGAAAATAAATGTGTTCTGTGTAAAATGTTGTTTTTTAATTTTTTTCCCACACGGCCTGCCATAGAGTTGGTCTATTTTATAATCGGTTAACATTTTGTTTAAACCAATTAGGAGGTCAGGCCCACTCAATCGAATCTTCGATATCTTCTTGAAGTGCCTTATTGTAAATATCGGTTACGTGAGAACTCATTTGGTCTAGTCTCATGTAACTGATAAATCTTCTCGGTTGCAGCTTCATTTTTTGAGACACAAGTTTCTGAGCGGCTATCGCGCTTGCGCCTTGTCGGTTCGGGTAAGCAATCAGCAAAGTTTCATAAAGCATTTTGCTTTCTTTAACCAATCCTTTTTAGCCTCAGCTATCTACACATCCTTTTTCTCTGTGCGGCGACATTTTGCTGAGCCACCATTATAATAAAGTGATGGCCCCCCTATTTCATTGATTTGTCAATAAACACTACTGTTAAGAAACTCAGTTTCCAATAATTACAAAATATTGGAAGTCACTCACCAGAGTTTGCGGATATTTGACATGAAGAATTAACTTCAATTTTTAGTTCCTGTTTCATTGAATTCAGTTTCCAATAACCACAGATTATTGGAAATGACTCACCACTATTAAGAAGAGTCATCAACAAGAAGGTATAATTTCCAACATTCCTGAAATATTCAAAGGATCCCCTAATGAAACTGGATTTCTTTTTCCATTTATCATCTTGATGACTAATCACTTCTTCTGCTACTTCTGTGATAGCAATTTGGTCAACATTCATCTTGATTGCATTCAAATGAGGACAAACTAGGAAGCCAAATACATGCCACCCAAACATTCCTACGTTGAAAGAATTCAGCTGAATACCAAACAATCTAAATAATTTTTTGTTTAGTAAAATAGTTATGTCAAAGCAGTGATGCAAGCAAGTACATATTGGAAGAATTCTTTGTTTTCCAAAAAGTCAACTTTTATTGGAAAAAGAATCACCTCCCAAAATGTCCTGAAGATTTCAAACTTAACATGCTAGTTGGCAAATCAAAGTTAAAATACCAAGACCGTCTATTGGAATCTGCCTTCTACTTCTGCCATGGAGTTATGGTTTGAAGCATAGGCAAAGAGTTATGGAGAAGAAATTTGAAATATTATGATAAAGAGTTTGGTTCAAAGTACGCAGATGAGAAATTCTGGAGGGGGGGATTTGTCTTCTTTTATACTTTTCCCGCCCAAACCAAGCACCTGCCAAGCACTGTGAAATCATAAATGAAAACCAAGCAATTTGAATTGTGTGCAAAAAAACAAGACAACAGCAGCTGCCACACTGACTCATGAACAACAAACAAACAGAGCTGTAGTAAGGACATGGCGCCATCCTCAGTGTCTCATCTGTTGCTAAATTACTTAAAAAAGCGGCTGGCTGTAAAAGGACTATGCTTCAGATACCCACCTTTGAGAATGTAGACCGAACGGTAGGACGTCCGAACGGCTTCTTTCGGTGACAGGAGGTTGAGAGAGGTGGTGGGCGGGTCTTTCGACCGAATAGAAAAATAAAAATCAAATCGAATGAAGTCAAACCCACCCGAACCAACTCATGCGCAGCTTGCATCACTCACGGGCGCTTTACTTCAGCAACGCGACGCTATTGGCACCGATATTTGAGGGCACCATCTGTCGCAATTGCTGTATCGAAACGAAAGCATCTGCAAACCATCTTTGCCACACTCGCAGCAGCAATGTCTCTCCCTCTCGACTATATTTTCTCACATGCCGATGCCATGCTTCAGCAAGGCTGTTTTGAACTGTTGAGCTTGTTATCTGTAATCCAGCAGCCAAATGCTTTGAGTGTATGCGCAGTTTAGTCACGCGAAACAGCCAAAACGTCAAGATTATCACAATGAATGGCGCTGAATCCGCGCAATATTTACCGAAGTTCTGCCAAAATCGCTTGTGTCGTTGGGGTGCCTTTGATGTGGACTCTTGTGTGTTTAAGGACAAGGAAGGCTCTGTACGTCTCTACTATCAGATGGAGATTATCAAGACACGGGGATATATTTTTCTCAATGACAAATATTTGATTACATGGGATACATTGGAGTGGCTCTGTGTTGACGTTGTGAAGGATTTGAAGTTAGTAGTTGTTCTAAATGTAAATAAACACGTATTCACTAAATTATTAAATAAATAAACACTCAAAAAATAGAGCTAAATTTTGGACATCGCAACAAATGTATTGTAATAAGTTTGGTCAAAATGCATTGCCTGCTCCTGCAGATTTGGCATTATTCAAGCGTTCATTTGTTCTTTTTGGTTTTCTACGACTTGCCGAGTGGATAAAATCACATCCATCCTTCACAAATAGTACCCCTGGACTTGTGACTCCCGAAGGATTTGCGATTATTCGTGTTGTAGTGGGTGGAGACACAAAAACTATGGATGATATGGAGGAAGGAATGATACTCTATTCTCAATGGTTTGAATCTAACTTTGTTGTCAAAAACAAACACTTGTGCGAGTTGTGTCACCAAGTTGGCTTGCATGAGGAGGTACTCTCTGCAATTGTAGATGATGGAAAAGTAATGGGTGTGTATTTTCCCTTGTCTTTACAATGAAGCTGAAACTATTGCTAACAACGCCAAAAATAGGTCATCGAGTTTGCCCAATTCGCCCCTGAAAGCTTCCGCTTGTGAACAATAAGGTTGGTTTTTGTCGTCAACATGAAGTTGAAGCAGCTACTTGCTTTGTGTATGGGTGCAGTCAGCTGCGTCGCAATTTTGAGGCCAGTGGGTTTGGAAATGCACAGAAAGCATCGCAAGTTTACGCGTGCAGCAATCAAAGTCACATTGAAATTGAGACTCAAGTCAGAGCCAAAGGGGTTGACCCTGCAAACAAATTCTACAATCGAAAGCAAGCCACACAAAGACGAGGGAAGAACATTAAGTCAAAGCAGGTTGGGCCATTTTATTTATTCAATTTTGGACTCAGTTACTTACTGTTTGCGGCTTGCAGGTGTCTACGTGTCACCAAGAACGTCATGAAGCTCCACAGACTGGGTTTGTCAAGTTCGGAATGCACGAGTACTTTCTGCCTTGCCTATTTACTCTTGTGTGGAGCTGTGGTGTGATTGCAAATGTCCGAAAGATGTATACGTTTGAGTCGACTGATGATATCATTTTGCTTCTTGTCGAAACGTTTGATCTTCTTGGTGAGGTTCCCAGCCACCTGTACTTTGACAAGAACTGCTTGATATTCCGGTCCATTGCCAAAATGCTTCGTGAGCATGGGGATATCAATGAGAATAGCCCGCCATTCTTTGTTTCACTACTTTGTATCTACTTGCATGTGCTTCTTCTTCTTGACGAGTTTCACTTCTTACGCCACACTGAGGCCTTTTGCAACTACTACTGCAACCCACTTTTAGGCAAACAAAATTGTGCTCGTGCAGGAGTTTCTGATTTCAATACGCAGATTGCAGAACAAACAAACGTTTGGTTTGGTCAAATTGCTCATATTATGCGTTACTTTGACGCAGTGCAGCACGACTTCATGATGTGGTCATTGGTGGATATGCATAACGAGCAAATTGAAACGGACTTATTGACTCGAAGAATGAAGAAAGAGAGCAAAACTTAATAGTTAAAAAAAACTCTTTAATAAATATTTGTATCAACTGATAACACCAATGGATTACTATTTAATCCTTTTCCAAGGACAAGCTCTGATGGCCCCCCCAATGACTTCACCCGGCTTCAACATAAAAGAGGTGTAAAATTTAAAATACCATCTTGATTTGGTCTTTTGCAGCGACGATAACAGGTCGCCACTTGAATCAAAGACAGTCTGGATACTACCACCGTTATCGTCTATTGCAACGGTCGAAGCATTGTCCAACAACCTTTTTTTTTTAGTGGTTTTATTCTCCTCACTCCATTGTTTAAAATAAAGTATGTCGCTGCTGTTTCCAACCTCGCCACGGAGCAAACCCTCCAGCCTTGTGCAGGCGGCAGACTTGATTTTCCAACTCCTTCCTCAGCTCCCAATCCCCCCTCCCATCCCCCAGCTCACCAGGAGCTACCACCAGTAGAAGCCTTGGGGGCCTCATTAAAAACCCCTGTGGGGAAAAGAGTGCCCCCATCCAGCCTCCCTTCCTCCATCTTGTGTCTTGCTTGCTTGTCTTGGTCCTGAGGTCTCTGGCTGAGATCCTCCCATTCGTCCGGGTCGCTGTCGTCCTGGCTTGTTGTCCATTCCATCATTCCTCCATCTAGTGTGCTTGGTGCCCTTGCTGTTTCTGATGCTTGGTGAGTTTTTGTTGTTGCTGGTTTTCTAGACTGATTGCGCCTATGTCTTCTCCGGTCTTTTCTCGGGCGTTTCTTCCTTGGTTTTGGGTTTGGTTTGCTGCTGCTATCAGGGCTCCTTTTGGGGCTCTCTATTGGTTCTTCAGTTTCGATCCATTCTGTTTCTTGGGGTGAGTTGCTCTCGTAGGCCTCTCTTGCTGCTTTTGAGATTTCTATCATCCCAGGTCTGAGGATTTGTTTTCCGGTTTTGTGATTGTACCACATTTCAATGGCTCTTGCCCTTTTCTCATATTTGTTATTGTGTGTGTGGAATCCAAACTCGTCTGGGTTGCTGTCCATGCTTTGGTTGCAGACAAGACACCATTTTCCTGATATTCTTTTTTGCCGTTTAGTCGGGCTTTTCTCTGGGATTCCTTCCGGTCCTGGGTTGTGTTGTGTTTCTTCAGTGGGTTCTTCGTCTTCCTCTAGCGTTTCCTCTTCTGCTTCCTTCCTTTTCCAGTTTGCCCTTTTTGCGGATTTCTTGGTGGTCGCAGTTATTGCGGGTGTTTGTTCTAGTTCCCATTTGACTGTTTTGTCACATCGCTCTTTCCACATTTCTCTGGCCGCTTTAGTCACGTTTTTCATTGCATTGATGATTATTGTTCTTGTTTTTTGGGCAGTTAGGCCGCATACGGTTGTGAGAATTTCTTTAAGTACTTCTGGGACTGCCCCTTCTAATATAGCTTCAGCTCTTAGGTTGTTTACTTTTTTCTGCCATTTCCCCTGGTATTCTCCCTTGGGTTTTGTGTCCTTGAGGTGGTGTTGCCATGGTCTGGCCCATTTTGTGAGGTCCTTTGTCCATCCTTCTTTCTTTTCGTTGCCTCCTCCATTGTCACATCCACTTGCAACCTCCTTGATGAAGTTGTTTAGGATTTCTGTCCTTTTTGCCTCAAATGCTTTGCATTTCATGATGTGGGAGTTTGTTTCCTCTTCTTGGTTTTCGCAGCACCTGCAGTTCCCGTTTGGGTATATGTGTGGGTACCTTTGTTTCATTACTGACTGTGTTGGTCTAAGGTGGTGTAGTGCTTGTACATTGTATCTGATTGCGGCAGATTCCCCTGTGGATGTGTAGGGGGTTGTGGGTTTGCGGCCACAAGTTACTGTTGTTATTGTCATGTCAAGGTCAATGTTGTTGAGGTAGCCTTTGATGTGTCTAAATGAGTGTTGCTCTTGCCATCCCAGGTATGAGTGTATTTTGTTGATGGTCTTGAGGTTTTCCCATACTTGCCCCTCAATTAGGCTGTCTCCCGCTTTTGCCATGAATCGTATGAGAGATTGGGCTCCTGTTTTAAGGTTGATTACCTCTGCGGAGTTACCCATGTTTGCATTCTTGTCTGCTATGTCGTTTCCTGTTTTGTCCTTTGCAGAGGTTTTGGAGTGTCCTTCTACCTTGGTGAATTGGAAGAGCCTCCCTTCTTTACTATAGTCTTTTACGATTTGGGCCATCATTGCCACTTGTAGCATGCATGCTCTTCCCATAAGGTCTCTTGTGTTGATCTCTCCGTTGCTTTTTACTACGTCCTTGCCATCTTTTACCACGGCTGCGTTGTCAATCTTGATAATGGTGAGTCCTTTTTTTGCTCCTATCATCCCTGTGATTGCCCCCATGGCTTCTGGTAGTTTGGATGATGACCATCCAGTTACTTTTGCACACCATTCTCGTCCTCTATTGGCCCCTTCAGTGCATATCCCCCCTGTTCCCATGCTATTTGTGTGCCTAGAGCCGTCTGTGTATATTGTGTCTGGATTTGGGTCTGGGTTATCTTCCATTACACATGTTCCTATTGCCTTAAGTAGGTTTTGGGAGCACAGGAGGTATGTTCCTGCTTTGTTTACATTTTCAATGTTTTCCTTTTCCAGTGGTGTCTTTTCCAGCTTTTTAGGCTCAGTTGTGGGGATTCTGTTTGCAGTTTCCATTTCCGCCTCAGCCTCTCTTCTCATCATGTGTTCCTCTGCTTCTGTTTCTTCTGTTTCGTTTTTGTTAAGTCTTTGCCAGAAGTCTGTAATTGGTCGCTGAAAGGTTAAGAAGTCTTATTACTCAACATTTGTTAAATTTTCCTGTACCAATTAGTCAGGGAACCCTTAAAAAGCCGGAACGTTCAAGGAACCTGAAGAGTCATGAAACCGGACGAAACCGGGGATCGAACCTAGTGCCTCCAGATTACTAGGCCCCAACATTGCCAATAGGCTATGCGACTCATGTTATTTGTTGAGTTTCACTGGAGGCCTTATCAGTTTCTAACATTCGCCTTTCCTTCCCAGGCCGGAAGTGTTAGTTGAAGACTGATAAGTCGCCTAGAACCCTCGAACGAGTTACTGTTAGGAATCGAACCTGAAGAGTCATGAAACCGGACGAAACCGGGGATCGAACCTAGTGCCTCCAGATTACTAGGCCCCAACATTGCCAATAGGCTATGCGACTCATGTTATTTGTTGAGTTTCACTGGAGGCCTTATCAGTTTCTAACATTCGCCTTTCCTTCCCAGGCCGGAAGTGTTAGTTGAAGACTGATAAGTCGCCTAGAACCCTCGAACGAGTTCCCCACTGTTTACCAAGGACTTTCCCAGGGTCCTCAGCCAGCAGGCTTAACATGAGTCGACTGTTAGGAATCGAACCTGAAGAGTCATGAAACCGGACGAAACCGGGGATCGAACCTAGTGCCTCCAGATTACTAGGCCCCAACATTGCCAATAGGCTATGCAACTCATGTTATTTGTTGAGTTTCACTGGAGGCCTTATCAGTTTCTAACATTCGCCTTTCCTTCCCAGGCCGGAAGTGTTAGTTGAAGACTGATAAGTCGCCTAGAACCCTCGAACGAGTTCCCCACTGTTTACCAAGGACTTTCCCAGGGTCCTCAGCCAGCAGGCTTAACATGAGTCGACTGTTAGGAATCGAACCTGAAGAGTCATGAAACCGGACGAAACCGGGGATCGAACCTAGTGCCTCCAGATTACTAGGCCCCAACATTGCCAATAGGCTATGCGACTCATGTTATTTGTTGAGTTTCACTGGAGGCCTTATCAGTTTCTAACATTTGCCTTTCCTTCCCAGGCCGGAAGTGTTAGTTGAAGACTGATAAGTCGCCTAGAACCCTCGAACGAGTTCCCCACTGTTTACCAAGGACTTTCCCAGGGTCCTCAGCCAGCAGGCTTAACATGAGTCGACTGTTAGGAATCGAACCTGAAGAGTCATGAAACCGGACGAAACCGGGGATCGAACCTAGTGCCTCCAGATTACTAGGCCCCAACATTGCCAATAGGCTATGCGACTCATGTTATTTGTTGAGTTTCACTGGAGGCCTTATCAGTTTCTAACAATTTTGCTGCCGTCTGGCCATTGAAGCATTGTCCAACAACCTGAGACCGTCATCAACCAATTTGAAAATTGGAGCTGTGCCCGTGTAAGAATTGTTTGCAATAGATGTAAATCCTACAACACTTTCATTTGAGTAAAAGTAAAACAAACTCACAACCAAACCAACCAGGATAAACAGAACGCGGAAAAACAAAACAGAGCCACTCATCAATGAAGAGAATACCAGAACACACTCGGAACGCATCTTCTCCGTTTGCTTTAGACTGGACAACTTTTGCCGCCTGTAGTGCTGCGTTTTTTTGATTTCCTGTCTGCTTGAAGCACTCCAAGAAAGCTGTACGATGGTCGTAATAGTAGGAATTACACACCAAGCTTCCACCAAGTGTGCGAGTAGTTGTGCGAGTTTGTAGCTTTTGGTCCCCAGAGGCAGATGTACCAATAGAAGACAGAGGTATAGTTGAGGTTAACCCAATAGTAGAAAGTGGAGCTGATGCTGCTGGTTGTAGAGACAGCCCCACAGGCTTAGGAGGAAGAGGGGGCGGAGCTTTCATTGATACTGTCTTTCTCTCAGGCTCACTTTCAGACTCAAAACAGATTCCTTTTGAAGCATCATTCATCATGTCCATGAAACTCTCTGTGGATCCATTGAAAAAGTTGTTTGGCAACTCATCAACAATCAAACCCCAGAGATTGTGGACTTCTGTGGCTCGAACAGCATGCCCATATGCTTCCTGAAGGGAATCACCGCCACCAGTGCCACAAGGTTGAGTCGAGGAAGATCCGAATGCAGCGTTGAATGTATGTGGAGTTTTGAAGGCACGGCGGTCTGCCAGATCCAGTTTTTCCATCACTTGTGAAATGACTTGGGACAGTGTTTGGTAGTTGGAAGCAACCGTGATTCGAACCTGGAGTATAACGCTCTCAAAGCCAGCGCCTTGACCGCTGCACCAAATACATCTTTCCTGCATGCTCTCCAAACCAAAACACCATAATACATCGGCCGTGCGCTGCCGAGATTAAGGGACGCCTTAACCAGAGATGGGTTATGCTTTTGGACCTTGGCGGCATGTGGTTTTATCAGCTGCTCACATGTGGAAAGATGAAGACATTTTGTAAATGTAACCTTTATTATTGAGTATTAACGCCGTCAGACGGCGATAAATTTCCCCTTCACTAATTTCCCCCAATTGGAAATCGCCATGTCAAGTTGATGCACCGCCTCAATGGGCAAATGGGATACGAGGTTTTCAACCTCAACAGGTCTCAATGGGACCATGTAAAAGACTAAAGCAACAGTAAAACGCTATAAAAGCGGAGTCTGTGGCAGGGAAAAAGACAACAACTTGTCTCCTGACAAACAATTAACCACATAAAGCTTACATTAGCTCGCCGCAAATCAACACAGGTTGAGCAACTTCAAGCTGCAACAGCGTGCCAAACTCATGCAGAATCACACGGCACCGCGGAAGAGGTGTGACACAATGTTGAAGGGGGCGACACGTACGAGGACGCCAACCTCCAACGTTGACACAATGTCAAAGGCGGCAACACGTACAAGGGCGCCAACCTCCAACGTAGCACCAACTTGCGCAGTGGCTCTGTATTACGCTGGCAAGTCAAGTCCTTGATGCAGGTGCCTGGCACGGATCAACAAACAAATAGATGCACTGGACAACCTCAACAGGGAGTATGGGTACTGGCAATTACTCTGCAGCAATGTCTGCTGAATCTGCAGCTGTGACTCCAAAGTCTCTGTACAAAACACCCATACCTTGTTCTTTGTTGTGCAGCAAAGGCTTATCATTGCAGGTGACTAAGAGGTGACTCTGGGTGGAACTGACCAATCATTGCACTTTGTGCCTCTTTTGCCTCAATGGAAAAAACTCCAGTACCATGCGCACCAGCCGCCAGGTCTGCTTTCAGCTTGTGGACAATTAATTCTGCGACAGCAAAAAACCAGTCTTGGTGAACATGGTCCCCCAGTGCTGCTGCGCTGCCCTTGACAACTCAAACACATGCGTCAGCAGAAACTAGGTCATCATGGCCATGAGCAGCTTCCCAGAATGTTTTGTTAATTCTGTCTTCATGCCTTCCAATAATTTTATTTTATTGGAACAGACCAGTCCTATCAGCACACCTACTCCCATTTTTTGCTTCATGGTGTTGTAGTCAATGTAACGGCGGCACAGCTGCAGGTCTCATGATTGGAGGAGATACAATTCACTCCTATTGTGGGTGGATCATATGCTTGGATCCATCTCCTCATTTGAATCACACACTTAAAACCAAGATACAATGTGCTTACCTGCCCATTGTTGACAAGGTTTCAATGAAAAAATTGATGTTGTGGGAAAAGCGGATTTGAGAACTTGTGAAGCTCGTGACAATAGCCCCCATGTTTATGTTGGAGGCACATGAAACTCATGTTGCAAGCTCCATGTTTGGGAATAAAGTTTAAGAATTCTCTCCAAAATCTCTCTAGTGCCCACAACGATCAGCTCACCTGTCTACAGAACCAGCACCGCTTCCAGTCCCTCTACAACAGATTAAGAAGTCTTATTACTCAACATCTGTTAAATTTTCCTGTACCAATTAGTCAGGGAACCCTTAAAAAGCCGGAACGTTCAAGCATTTACTGTTACACAAGCACCTCAGCCGCTACTACCAAAGCCGCTACAGCTTCTAACTCTACTACAAACATCTAAAACTACTTATTAAAACCAGTTTATTCAACTACAACAACTTCTACTTTCTACTACTTGAAACACTTGAAACTCAACCAACCCCCAACTACTACGCCTCAAAATTTTTTCTGACTTCAACTAAAAATGACAACCAACAACAACTTGAAAACTACTTTTACGCTTGATCATGATAACATCAGCGATTTCCACCAGTGGGTTGATGATATTGAAGGTGTTGCAGCCCAACACAACGTTCTCCACACCATTCGTCTCGATCCAGAATCCCATGATGATAATGTCAACAACTACTTGGTCCCTTATGGTCCAAATGGTGCTATTACTGATGATCCACAGTTACTTGAACTTGCAGTCTGGGATAATCACGAAGACCCGAATGATCCATGGGTTCTTCAGCTGACCAATGTTCCAAATACTTGTCCAGGGTCTTACGCAAACAACAAGATGATGCAACGTATCATCAAGTGGAACATTTCTGCTGCCCTATTGAACATATTGTCAGCAAAACACCAAATGTGCACGTACCTGGATTCGAAACCTCCAGACATACTACAATGCACAGACTAGGACCGATACGAAGGAAACCATCAAAGAGTGGATTACACTTCAACATCTGTCACATGAGTCAATTAGTGAATACTACAATCGATTCTCCAACATTCTTACCAAGATGCGTGCTGATCCAACCAATGCCGCATTCCGTCCATTTGTCAATCTCCCTGAAGTTATTAATCATGTCATTGACGCACTCTACAAACAATCTTTTGGTCATCAAATTCAAAGAATCAAAAGTCTTGAAATTACAAACCTCAGTGATCTCTTGAAGGAACTCTTGGAGACTGAGAAGATGATCGGCTTCAAACCAAAGAAGACCGCAACTGATTTTGCCTTGCTCCTTGGAAGTGGACAACCCAACGGAAGCAGCAACTTCAACTCCAATGGGACTGGGCGAGGAGGTTTCCGCGGGCGTGGTAGAGGCCGTGGTCGCGGAAGTTACAACAACGCGAGCGGTCGCCCCGGACCTTATCCAGCTCAGAACACCCAGTGGAACCGTGGAGGCGGGAACTCTAATAGGGGAGGATACGTTAATCAGGGAAGACAATTTCCTGTTAATAGTAACCAACCCACTCACCGCTTACACGCCTTAGAGTTTACAACTCAACAACCTCCAAGTCCTTGCAAAACTTGCGGGGGCAATCACTTTCACGTTCAATGCTTCAAGTCCCAGGACTATGCATTCAACGCGCTACTTCCATTCCCTCAGGGGAAGCCGCTGCTGCCACCAAACAGGATCCGCAATGACATTGTCAAACATCCGCTGATCCAACAACTACTTTCGAAACCGCAAAACTGCATTGTTCAATGCTCCTTTCGACAACTACCAATGGCAGCAACCCGTCTACTACCAACAACAATCACTGATGGTTCCGCAACAACAACTTCCACCACCACCTGCTGCTCAACAACAACCTACAGTTTCATTTCAGCAGCAACCTACAGTTATCAATGATCAGCAAACCATAAATACTATAAATACCCAGGCAAATAACTTAGCTTCTGGGTCTGGTACTATGGTCCCTGCGGGTTTTTACCTGGGGCCAGCACTAAGTTGGCCGAAAGATGGACTTGAAGTTGACGCGCCACCTATAACTGCAAGTCATCAATACATCAGCGTCACATCAAATGGAAGAAGACGAAAATCAAATACCTTCAACTACTACTGCTACTACTAATAAGAAGCGACGGAAAGACAAAGCCGTTCCTGATTCTATCATTCATCAAAACATTCAACCGCAACTCCGCAAAGCCGAACGTGCCCTACAATGGAAACAATCAGCAAAATCAACAAATACAACAACATCAAAAACCAAATTCAGTTTACCTTCGAGGATAGACCCAGCTCCCGAAGATATTCTGGATCCAAATAACTACAATCAACTCTATGACGAAGTAAAGAGGGCGTTCCGCACCGGGGGGGCCTGTGATGAGAATACGGTCTTGTCACAGCCAGACGCAGTCCCCCCTGCGAATGATAAGTCATTAGAAGAATTCATTTCATTATACAACAACACTGAAACACCTACCAGTATCAAGGAAACACCAAAACTCTTGTACCAGTTTCAGCCAACAAACACCAAGTTTGTCTTCGTCATTGATGGAGGTTGCCGCAAGACTTGCTTGAAAACCACGGATTATTTCGTCTCTTTTACTCCGTGTAGCCGAACCTCTGGTACCGCAGACGAAGATGGAACTCCGCTTCAGATTACTGGAACTGGAGATGCAGTCATCATTCTAGAAAATGGATACGCGTTGTTAATCAAAGACGCGTGCCTCACTCCAAAGATTGTAACTCACCTAATTGGGACCAATGATCTTGAAGACGCTGGACTCCATTTCCAATCTTCAAGAGGACTCCCCGGCTACATCTTTAAGTCCCATCCATTGTCTGACTTGGGACCGCATCAACCACTATTTCAATGCATCAAACGTAATGGACTCCACTTTCTTCCAGTACGCAATCATCCCATTCCATCCAATCAATCGCGTCAGTTCCATTCGCTACTTTCTGCCAAACTTCAGAATATGCGCCTAAGGGAATTAAGCAAAGGACAATTAGAAAGAGCTTCGCGTCAAATGTTAAATGACTTACTGGATTATGAACTTCGACACCGAATCTTCGGTCATGCTAGCGACGCGAGACTCAGATATATGCAACGTCATCATACGTCAAGCGACTTGCATCCAATTCAATTTCCGCCGAAGCCAATGCCATGCGATTCCTGCGAAAGTTGTAAAACAAATAAGCAACCGTTTAAGTCAGATCCGAAAAAGCATTTACCTGGTGAACAACTTGGATTTGACGTCGTTGAAATCAAACCGCCACATCTCGGAAAATACCCATACGCACTTGTAATGAATGATCATGGCTCAAAGAGGTCTGACGTCGCGCTACTTGAACACAAAGATGAAGCTTTAGTTTGGGCTATTCGACTTCATCAAAAGACGATAACAAAATATCAACTTACCACAAAACGGATGCGAATGGATCCAGGAGAACTAGGAAGATCTCCCGCATTCATGAAATATTGCAAACTCAACAATATCTCATTCGAGCCAGGAATACCGGAACAGCACCAAATGGATGGAGGACCCGAAAGGACAATTCAAACCTTGAGCAAGATGGCCAGGACTTTTCTATATCAATGCAAAGCACCGTTAGAATACTGGGGATACGCGTTTGAACATGCATCAGAAATCAACAATGTCTTACCTGTTATCTCGCGCGATATTGATAGTCCCGAATATGCCAGCTCCGGAATTCGTCCTCGAACGTCCCACTTCCAGCCCTTTGGGTGTGCTGTCAAATACCTTCCTGTATCAACACAAATCGTGAGCAAGATGGAACCAACACGGAAAGAAGGAATTTACCTTGGATCCAAGACTCCATCGCAAGTTATTGTCCTTGACTTGGAAACCGCTCGCGTTCACCTCGTTCGATTCAAAGACTGTATCTTCAAGCCCACTATATACCCGTCGTGGCCGCAACCAACATTCGCTACCTCCACACAACTTGGTCTTGAATTCACCAGAGTTACCAATCAAGACAACGTTGCTGTTGATACAAATGTTAAAAACTACCTTGACATAATGGAAAAAGTCAAGAACAAACCTCTCGACGCCGAGACACTCCAAGCTCTGCGAACCAACCGCAAGCAACCAAAGTTACACCACACCGTCCTCAAGGCGAACGCCGCGAGACTTGAACTACAAAACACAAATCAACATTTAACAAAAACGTAAGATACAACAACAATAACCCCAATCCTTCCTTACCATTCATCTTGTTTGGAACTTGCGGGGGACGCCTTGTAAGACTTAACAGGAACGGATTGAGGGGAAGCTACAATACACAAACAAAAACTTAATTAATAAGGGCCAAGCCCTGATCCCGGGATCCCCAACACATAAACAAAATTACATACCTTGATCACCTACATCAACGGTAGCCACACACAATTGGAAGTACTCTCGAAGAGAGGAAACTCTCCACATATACATCACTACAAAAATCAAAACAACTTTTAACACACATCATTACAAAAACACATATACTCTTACCTCAATCGCTCGAATCAACGACGATACACTAATCACAATACGAATAACACTTAGTAAAACTACAAAACCACTCAAAAGTGCGATGAAACGTACCTTAACAAGCCAAGGTCTTGGCACTTCGGTACGACCGCCACCGCAACCACCACCAACAGTACCAAAACCAGCAACGGCACCGCGACGAATGTCTCAGAGACTCAGCAAATCACGGACACTGCTCGCGACGACGCTGCTGTGCTCACCGACACTCGACGAAGAGGAAACACATGTTTTTGGTGAAGAATGGTCATCAGCGACCGACGTGAGCACCGCGTACTTGTATGGTGATATCGACGAACCCGTCTACATGAAGCAGCCTCCCGGATACGACGATGGAACCGGCAGGGTCTATGAACTCCTAAAAGGACTTTACGGATTAAAACAAGCGGGTCGTATCTGGTATAAGAAGTTGACGACTCACCTCAAAGAAACAGGATACACTCAGTCGAAAGCGGACCCGTGCGTCTTCTTTAAGACTGTGGATGGCAAGACGGTATACTTGGCTATCTACGTCGACGACTTGTGTTTCTTTGGCGACCAAGCACTTATCAATGAGGGCGTGATTTCTCTTAGAAAGGAATTCAAAATGCGAGACTTAGGAAAAATTACCTACACAATCGGAATACAAGTTGAACACGTGCCCTCCGGAATCTTCATCCACCAATCAAAATACATCAAGGAAATCTTGGAGCGATTTACGGGGCATTTTTCGCATTATCCAATTTCCACTCCTTTGCCAAGCTCATTTTCACCAACTCCAGCATCAGACACCACCCCCTTATTCAACAACCCATCCCTATACCTTGAAGCCATCGGATGCCTTAACTACGCAGCTATCAACACTCGCCCGGACATCTCTACAGCAATCTCTTTTCTATCTATCTTCTCCAGCAAACCATCTCAGCAACACTGGGAAGACCTCATGCGTGTCTTCCGCTACATCCATGATACCCAAGACCACGGTATCTTCTACTCTAAACAAGGCAATTCAAGTCCTATCGGCTACAGCGACGCCGCGTACAACATCCACCACGAAGCTAAGTCACAGCTTGGCTACATGGTTGTTCTCGCGGATGGCGTCATCAGCTGGAAATCAACCAAGACTCCAGTCACTCCACTATCATCTACAGAAGCCGAATATATGTCTATCAGCGAATTAGGACGCGAACTACAATCATTTATTCAGCTATACGATACACTCAACATACCACTCGAAAAACCAATTCAAGTATTCGAAGATAACCAGTCTACAATTCATCAATGTAATAACGATGTATTCTCCCATCGATCCAAGCACATCAATATTCGATACCACTATATTCGCGAACTGGTCAATTTAAAACAAGTCAAGGTCACTTGGATCAAGACCGCTGACCAGCCAGCCGATTTACTCACCAAGTGTCTTGGACGCGATCAATTCAAGAAACTACGTGCCAAATTTGGCATGATGTCTCTTACCGCGATTACAATTTAACAATGCACGATTCAAGATTGACTTCCGTGATACGCATTGGGGCTAGTCGTGATTTGCCCCCAATAATGCTAAGTCAACTCTATTCAATTCAATTCGATTTCGATTCTAGAACCTAGAAAACTTCATATTTTAAACATACAACTCATATAGAACAATCCAACTATTTATTCAAGTTCAAAAGTACACAAGAAAACCAACTACTTAGCTCAATGGTCAGAGCGCAAGTCTGTTACCAAGACAACCCAGGTTCAAGACCTGCTCTGCGCACTTTTTCGATTATTACATATCCGCCTATGAAGGTTTCACTTTATCCTTGCTTCGCCATTTCAATGGTTGAGCGAGGGACGAGTGTTTTAGTCAGTAAGAATCTGACACAGGGTGTAATAACGCAAGACCGCACAGAAAGACACAACTCTCAAGCGATTCACACGATCAAGGGGAAGGCACCATCACGTGACAATCACATGACCTCCGCTGAACCTGATTTAATCACCAAGCCTTAATTAATCATTGGCAATTAATCAAGTCACATTCATGTCACATGATCCAAGTCTGATCGTTGTTCAATTCATTCTTTATTCAATCATGTTCGCTTGAGGGGAAGTGTTGGAGGCACATGAAACTCATGTTGCAAGCTCCATGTTTGGGAATAAAGTTTAAGAATTCTCTCCAAAATCTCTCTAGTGCCCACAACGATCAGCTCACCTGTCTACAGAACCAGCACCGCTTCCAGTCCCTCTACAACAGTTTAGGCACTGAAACATCTGCTTGAGTGAGAGACTAGCGTTGGAGGGGCTCAAATGTTGCTGCTGATGGGCAAACTTGCATTTTGTTGTGTTTTTAACAAAGGTCTGTTTTCCCTTGATTCCATCTTTCCAATATTTTATTTTATTGGAAAATGGTCTTTCCAATATTTTTATTTTATTGGAAATTGGCCTTTCCAATATCTTTATTTTATTGGAAAATGGTACCTTCCAATAATCCTATTTTATTGGATACAGGTCTGGTGCCAGAAGGACAAACTTGTATTCAGACTATGTACTCATGGGGATCCTAGCGCAAATGTGCTGGGGAGCATTAATTAAGTCTGACATTGATGCAATCAGTGCTGCAAGTTCCCAATCTACTTTGTCAAATGTCTTGCCAACTCTTTGCTCCAGTGGCCACTGCAAAGAATCTTGAACAATGTGCTGTCTTGCAGTAGGCAGTCATGGACTTGGCTTGGAAGAAGCAATTGGTGTGCTATCAGATTGTAGTGAAGGCTTTGAAAGATGTCAATCCCGCAGAATTGGCTTGTCTTGGTTTTTTGAATGACAATGCCACCAGCAAAATTCCCTTCACTTTTAAATTCTATCTGGGAAAGCCTGTGATGATAACAAAGCGTATTCCAGATTTGGAGCACTTGAAGATCTTTGCCAAGATGCAGCTTTCTCTCAAAGACATTGATATCCATAAGACTTGTGCAAAAACTTTCCATGGCTTATTCAAGAAAGTTCTGGCCCCCCAAAAAATTTGAAGACAAGATGATTCGTCTCATTAATTTGGTACAACTGCCGGATTATACTGCCAATCATATTATACAGTCCTTCCATCAATGGAAAGACGAGCTTTTGCTCTTGCTCTTTCTTAAGTATCAACTCGGTTTTATGCAGTACTGTTCTTTAAAAGTTCTAAAAAAAATTCTAAAAAGGTCCTAGCGGATGGCTTGCCACCGCACCTCAGTTTTTCATAGTCGCCCTTTCCGAAGTTCTTCTGGTCGTAGGAAGCCACTGCCAAATCAAACTGTTGGAGGACATTCGAACGATTGTAGCTTATTGCATTTCTCAAGATGTCCACAATCATTTCATGGTAAGTCACATCTCGATATTTGTCTTGCAACAGTCGCGTCCATTAATTCTTTTGCCTTGGACACGGCTTTACTATCTGCCTTGCTCCACTCAACCTTGTTCTTATTGTCACGTTCAATTCCATCTTGGATTTCTTAGAACTGCTCCAATTCATTTTTCTGGTTGACCGCCAAGATTTCCATTTCAGATTCAATATCCTGAATAGCAATCGCGATTGAGCCTGGCGTTTCGACTGCGGTAAGTCTTCTCTCTCCTGCCTCATTTTGAATCACTTGGACAACTAATTGCCCTGTGTGTTCTAAAGGACTTGGATAAATCTGTGGAGGAGTCAACTTAGCGTAGGCGAGTCTTTTCTTAAACTCTCCGATTCTTCTAATCAGATTCGTCTTTTCTGCCAGCTGTCTTTCGACCATCGCTGTTCTACGGGGAACAGTCTCATCCATCAAATTAATGATGGTGTCACCTGTAGTTCTGTATATCTTGTCAAAGAAGCCAAAGACTTTGACTTTCTCATGGGTTTGCTTAACCCAAGCGTCAACGGTCATTCTTTCAACAGCGGTAGCGGCAGTCAAGATGAGTTTTTATAAACAATGGTGGCCTTTTTAACAATAAACAACCTTTCAAACCATCAAGTCTTTTGGTTTCCCAAATCTGAGTTTGTTTGGTTCTTCCAACTTTAGGTCTTAGTTGGTTTTCTCTCACAACATTGGGACTTAGTTGTTTCTCTCTCACAACTTTAGGTCTTAGTTGGTGAGGGCCTTTGATCTTAAGTCTACTAAGACTTTTTATCATCTTTGTGTTAGACCCTGCGTCTTCGGGTCCTGTGGTCTGCACTGGAGGTGAGTGGTATATCATTTCTGGGAACTATCAGTTGTTTATTATTAAAACGTACACCTCCTTTTAAACCCCGATTCAGGTTGTTTCACTTTTATAGTACATTTTGTCCCCTTTTCCCACCTCGCGTCTTTATTACTAATACGCTTGTCTCCAGTGGTTTACGGTTAACAAAGATGGAACTTAAGCTGGTAGACTTGGAGTTTTTTGTGTATTCTTACGTAATAAACTTGACGTGTTTGAATTCTAAGGTTGTATATCAATAAAGGTTAGCTACCTTCAACAGACTGCCCCAATTTTAACCTGCAAACCTTCTACATTGCATTATCAAGAGTTCGTAAATTGTCAGGTATTAGACTTCCTGCCAAAATAACTCCTCATTATGCTCGAAAGCTCAGGCCACCGAAAAAGTTTGTGGCGGAAATGGTCTGTTTGATAAATATGGTGACTGTCCCTGTCCCTGAATATGCCTGCCCAGCCATATTTGTTGCCTTCAACAGTTGGAAAGAAGCGCAGCATCTGTTTTCTACCCCTTTTTTCTGATTACTTCCATTCTTAATGGATTCATTTTTTTCTCTGATTACTTCTATTCACATAAATACATTTTATTGCATTTGTCCCCAGTAAGCTAAAAAGGTCCTAGCGGAGGCCAACGGCACAAACGCACCTCAGTCTTTTATTGACTATCTGGTTCTAAAATTTTCTGCTGTGTCATCAGATGGCCAGTATGTGTTGATTATTCTGATGGTACCTTCACTAAATGTGAGTGTCATCGAAATTAGGCTTGCGTTTGCCTTTTCACATTTTGTGAAGTGTCTACTCCATTTATCTGTTATAATGATTCCGGTACCTGCTGCTTTTTGTGTGGTGCGTGTTGCGTTCCGAAAGCCATGAACCAGTGAGTGTGGATACCGTCCAATACTTTACATACAAATCAGTCCATATTGGAAGCAAGAAAAGGTATCTTTCTTGGCGTAAGTAATCGATTTGTTGTTGGTTTTGGTTGTTGAATGGCACTGTTCATGCATCAAAACAAATAGAGAATGCAACCTTTGTACACGACCGTAATAACTACTACCACGTTATGGGTACGTTCCGTTTTTTGTACCCTGACAATATGAGCTCTAACGCAGGAATTAAAAATAGACACGGATGGAGTTGTGACGTTTCAACTAAACAACTGCGTTTCAAGAATCGAGAAGGAACTTGCTAAAAAGTGTCCGGGCGAGAAGCTCCAACCTCTTCTGTTTGGCACCAACTATAAGGTTGTTTTGGAAATAAAACGCGGATGACATCAAGGAGTACCGCCGAGTCTCGATGGAAGAATTACAGATCCAAACAGGAACCCTGTTTTAATTGAGTTTGATCTGCCAGTTTCTCTTCTTGAAACTCATCAGAAAGAGCTTGATGATGGACAATACACTGTGACTGCATGGTTTGGTGAACACTTGCTTGAGCCTGCATCACAAGTTACGGAGACAGTGAGTGGGAATATTGGGCTCACCATGGACGCAATCGACAAGGTTTTTTCTTTCAAGAACGAAAGAGTGGATGGAATTCTGTTCAAGAATTCCGACCAATTGAGAGATTTCTCCGAGCATTGTTGGAACCGATCGGAAACACGGTGGAATATAGCAGCAAGTCATTATATTGTTTCAACGCATCACTCTTGGTTGATCTGACGTTGGCCATTGTAGCGCCGGCTTGAGGGCAATGTCATTTCACCATCGCTTTTGAGTGAGCTGATTGGGCTGATCAAAGAAACCAGTGTCCAGACTCGAAACAAACTTGAAAATCGAAGAATTGGTCGCTGGAATCCAGATATGAAGTCGGTGGACGATATCATTAATGTACTACAGATGAGGGAAGAGAACGATGAACTTGCCCACAAAGAAATCAGCGCCGTTAATAAAGGAGAACAGTCGAATGAAAGCTTGATGAGCCAGAAGTTTGAAGTTGGGTGGGTCAATTCTTCTCTAATAGAGCTGTTCTCTGACCATTTCTTTTATTAGACTGGGCCATAAATATGCGAAGGACAAGACAATAGGTACACAGAAAGATACTAGTAAACATCATGGGTCTACATTGGCTGGAAGTGGTTCAGTTAGTGGTTTCGGTGTGAAGGCGAAGGGGTCCGGCACTCACAGTCATGGCACCAAGACAACCAATACCGTAACAACGCTGACATAAGCGAAGATGGAAGAAACCTCGCACTGAAGAAAAATAGTGGAGCTATTTTCAGTGCCCTAAAAATCCAGTTTCGAAAAAAACAGCCAATACCACGCGCAAATTCAGCCTCCAAAGAAAAATCGAATTAGCAAATCAGCATTTTCCCAGCATTTTCCTGGCATTTCAAAATATGGGGAACACTCCTAGCCGACCCAGCGAACCCGCTATTGCACCAACCGCGTGGTGTCAAAGGAAGTCATTATTACGCACCTGGGCTCAACCTTGTTTTCGGAAGGCTATTTAGTCGCCACAATCACATTATAGATTCCCCGTGTAATATGTGTGAATTGAGCAGTTCTTGCAATGGGTGGGACTCTGAATTTGACGAAGGCCTGCAAGAGCTTCTTACGAGTTTCTACTGGAGACATCGCGTGAGTTGTTTGCCATTTCAACCTGCACCAACTTCTTACTTGTTCCTCTTTTAGGATGCGCTTGTGAAGGAATACCGAACGAGTTTTGCAGGAGGTAATTGGGCTGCTGAAGATTCTGACGGGTTGTTGCTGGCGCAAAATTATGAGAAACTCAAGGAGAAATTGTCCAGCGAACACCGTGAGGTGCAGTTTAACTTCGCCAAGTTTCGCGTATTGAACGAGAAATAAATCTTGGTTGTTTTGCCTTTTTTTGTCTTGCCCAAGTAATTCCTACCAAACGATCCTCTTCCTGAGAAAGCTTGTCTCAAGACAGAGATGTCAGACAAGCTGTTTCGCCAAGACCGAGCTTTCCCAGCATCATTGAAATCCAACCAATCTGCGGCTTAGATCCCTTGAACAGAAAAAACCGTCCAAACTGTAGTTTGGCCCGTTGACTTCAGCTCATTATAAAATATTCTTTATTTCCAATCCGAGCAGTTCCTTTAACCGCAGGCCTCCGCTATTTGCCGCAAATAACCCACCGGATGCCCTCAAATACTAGTTGCTGTCCATAATTCTTGAAAAATTGAGAGACATGCACCGAAAAGTCCACATGTCTGTCCAACATCCGAAACTGCGACAACAAATCGTCACGACCGTTCTCAATATCCGACCGTGTCAGTCGTAACGTCATGTCACCTTCTGTGACAACTCTCGCATTCAAGTAATGCGTTGCATGTCCAAGTAACTTGACTGGCAGAGATCCATTATGGTTTTGTCCAACTGCGTTGAAATTCTCCTCAAAAAAGGTTTCCAGCCATTTCGTGGTCACATCTGGCGCCAGAGAGAGATATTTTTTTTCCACTTTCTTCTCGAAAATAGCAGCCATTAAAACTGCGGTAAGCTATTGATTTCATGTGATTAAGGAAGAAGACAAAAATTTGCCGCCTTACATCTGGTATTGTCAGTGATTGGGTGATTCTTCGCCAAAAGCCATCATTAACTTTACCCATTTCATGCATGGCCCCTTCGTATCCAATCAAAACGACTACAATATCATTGTCTTTCGCCGACATGGCTTCAAGGATGATTTCCAATGCTATTTTCCCGTAATCAGACCCAGAGGCGCCAGGCTGGTACAACGTGTATGCTTCGTCAATGATTATACAACTTTTTTTGTTTTGTAGTATCTTTTTCGTCTTCCGCTCGGTCTGGCCAACGTATGAACCAACTAAATCCGCTCGTGAGACTTTCTTCATCCTGTCGCAACGACCAATCTTTCCAGCCAGGGTAATGAAAAGTAAGATGAAGGCATTGTGCATTTAATCATATACCGATATCAAGAACTTTGCAAGAGCCGCGGCAACAGTGGTTTTCCCAACGCCAGGTTTGCCTAAAACCATAAAATGATCCAGAGCATCATCACCATTCCCAACGCCAGGTTTGCCTAAAACCATAAAATGATCCAGAGCATCATCACCATTCCCCGCGCCAGGTTTTTTGCCCTCCATACGACGTTTTTCGCGCAACAAGAAAGCAACTCCAATTTTGGACAGTTCCTTTCGGACCTGACTCGGAAGGATCGGTTTAGTAAAAATAGAAAGACATCTTTGTGAGTGCATACTTCCTCCAGACCCACGAGATGTGCAAAGCAGCGATCCAGCAAAACGTCGACTTTGTGGTCTATTTCTTTCAGTTCGCTTCTCCTACGTGGGCTGGACAAAACCGGTAGCTGCACGCTGTAAATAACAAGCACAATAACGGATGTAGCGAGGGTAGCGAGAAACCACATAATTATTGGACTGTTGCAGTTTGTTCTCAAAGTGGCTCTCTGAAGAAAATTTCGAATTTCTTTATTTGACAACAACATGTAATGTAGTTTGCCAAAAGACATTGGCTACAAGTTTTATTGATTGCATTGGTTTGAGCAATCATGCACAAGAGCAACTTTATCTGCTGAATGGATTTCCAATGTTTGCCAGTTTGTTGCGACCCATTTCTTCAGAAGAGTTTGAGTGAATCCTGTCACGTTGCGCTTGGAGCCAGCAAATCTGACAATCTCCCTGACTGCTTCCGCTCTATCAATTTGAACAGATTGCATCAACGAAAGGCCTTCAACTTTTGACGCAAATTCGGTTTTTGCTTGCCTGTGGCAAGTGCCATACATATTTGCGGGGCCTAAGCCACAGTACGGTTGGATTTCAACATTGCTGGGAAGGCGGCCTTGGCCAAACAATGCACGCAACATTGCCGTCTTGTTAGAATAGTTCCCACTTTTTGGGACAGACTCAAGCCACTTGTGCAAAGTCCTCTCGTCTACCGCGCCAAAGTTCCCCAGCACGATATCCATGTTGACCAAAATCAACAGGGGGACAGACTTCTGTCCAAGGATTTCATAGATCAGCTTAATATGATCTATGTCCTCTTCTGGTATTCTTGAGGCCGGGAGCGTGTAAACGAGAAGACTTGGACTACGTTCGCCTAATGCAGTCTTGATATACTCAAGCCAAGAAGGAGCGTTTGACGGCAGGTTCCCAAGTTTAACAAAGCGAAAGCTTGGGACTCGGAAAATTCCAGCGTCTACGTTGTCATGTCCAAACACGAATATGGTTCTCTCCAGCAATTGCGCTTCTTCTGCAGGCGGCAGCGGAAATATGTCTTGGTCAGTATCAACTGTTGGGTCAGCATCCAGGCCAAGACGATTTCCGACTGTTTGTTTGCAAACTTGATTCACCTTTGAAAACCAATTAAAAAAACGAAAAATGAAAAGAATGTCAAAAAAAAAACACAAACCGCGAGTATCACACACCCCAAAACGATACAGAGCATCAATAAAACATGGATGGGCCCCGCCTTGAAAAATACGTCAGAACGTGGCGTCCATTCTTCCTTGATTACGAGCTTCCACAACTCAGATTCCAAGTTTTCCGGGAAAACAGTCGATAATACTTGTTTCATTGCCACCACAGCCACCAGAAATCCCTAGATCATTGCAAAATTAGATTAAATTGGAAAGGAGGTGGGAAAGTCATGAAAACTTCACTGCTACTAATTGCACGTAATAAAGCAAATTCAATGTATGTGGTTCATCCTGGAATTGCCCCAACGATGCAATTGCACCGGTTTGTGCAGCTGTACAATTTCGTTCCCCGGAAGTAGGAGGTAGGAGCGTAACGGTCACTTTATCACCGTGAGCTGGGCAGTCAATTTGTACACGCGGCATGTTGGCAGCTCCATCGTTCTCGGATTCAAAGCGGCAAGAAGCACTGGGGGTAGTTACACCACCCTTGTCGCGGCTAGCAATGAATGTCGCCAGGAAACGTACTGTCCCAAGAGTCCAAGACACAGTTACATTCACGGTTTCGTACCCGTCTACATTCTTTTCATATCCCAGGTTTGATATAACAACTGAGTTGTCGAAGCGCATTGTTGCGTCTTTCACTGTTTTTTTCTCCACTTCGGTTCCAAGGCCAGACAGCCACAAGACATCATAGTACCCGGCTTTGATTGTCAATGGAACCGTTTTGGACGGCAGCGGGATCATGCCATTTCTGTCAGGTGAAAACACGTCTGGGTGGATGCCTCCTCTGGTGAAATCAAGCTTCAAGTCACGCAGATCTTCAGTCGTCCCGTTCTACAAACAAGGGAATGAGTCTCAGAGTCAGATGGAAGTTGAAATGCACTGAAACCGACCCACCTTGACTACAACAAAGAGGCAGGCGACGGAAGTCTTTCGAAAATTGCCAATAACTATTGGAGGGTTATCTGGAGTGTTTTCCGTGCGGCCAAGGTACGTTGCCGATTGATGGATCATGTCAGGAGCGACCACTGTCTACCAGTATTAATTTCTGAAATGGACAATTTTTTCTTGGAGGCTGAATTTGCACGTGGCAAAAGCGTAAATAAATACCGAGTAGAGCCACTTTGAGAACAAACTGCAACAGTCCAATAATTATGTGGTTTCTCGCTACCCTCGCTACATCCGTTATTGTGCTTGTTATTTACAGCGTGCAGCTACCGGTTTTGTCCAGCCGACGTAGAAGAAGCGAACTGGAAGAAATAGCCCACAAAGTCGACGTTTTGCTGGATCGCTGCTTTGCACATCTCGTGGGTCTGGAGGAAGTATGCACTCACAAAGATGTCTTTCTATTTTTACTAAACCGATCCTTCCGAGTCAGGTCCGAAAGGAACTGTCGAAATTTGGAGTTGGTTTCTTGTTGCGCGAAAAACGTCGTATGGAGGGCAAAAAACCTGGCGCGGGGAATGGTGATGATGCTCTGGATCATTTTATGGTTTTAGGCAAACCTGGCGTTGGGAATGGTGATGATGCTCTGGATCATTTTATGGTTTTAGGCAAACCTGGCGTTGGGAAAACCACTGTTGCCGCGGCTCTTGCAAAGTTCTTGATATCGGTATATGATTAAATGCACAATGCCTTCATCTTACTTTTCATTACCCTGGCTGGAAAGATTGGTCGTTGCGACAGGATGAAGAAAGTCTCACGAGCGGATTTAGTTGGTTCATACGTTGGCCAGACCGAGCGGAAGACAAAAAAGATACTACAAAACAAAAAAAGTTGTATTATCATTGACGAAGCATACACGTTGTACCAGCCTGGCGCCTCTGGGTCTGATTACGGGAAAATAGCATTGGAAATCATCCTTGAAGCCATGTCGGCGAAAGACAATGATATTGTAGTCGTTTTGATTGGATACGAAGGGGCCATGCATGAAATGGGTAAAGTTAATGATGGCTTTTGGCGAAGAATCACCCAATCACTGACGATACCAGATGTAAGGCGGCAAATTTTTGTCTTCTTCCTTAATCACATGAAATCAATAGCTTACCGCAGTTTTAATGGCTGCTATTTTCGAGAAAAAAGTGGAAACAAAATATCTCTCTCTGGCGCCAGATGTGACCACGAAATGGCTGGAAACCTTTTTTGAGGAGAATTTCAAAGCAGTTGGACAAAACCATAATGGATCTCTGCCAGTCAAGTTACTTGGACATGCAACGCACTACTTGAATGCGAGAGTTGTCACAGAAGGTGACATGACGTTACGATTGACACGGTCGGATATTGAGAACGGTCGTGACGATTTGTTGTCGCAGTTTCGGATGTTGGACAGACATGTGGACTTTTCGGTGCATGTCTCTCAATTTTTCAAGAATTATGGACAGCAACTAGTATTTGAGGGCATCCGGTGGGTTATTTGCGGCAAATAGCGGAGGCCTGCGGTTAAAGGAACTTCTCGGATTGGAAATAAAGAATATTTTATAATGAGCTGAAGTCAACGGGCCAAACTACAGTTTCGACGGTTTTTTCTGTTCAAGGGATCTAAGCCGCAGATTGGTTGGATTTCAATGATGCTGGGAAAGCTCGGTCTTGGCGAAACAGCTTGTCTGACTTGAGACAAGCTTTCTCAGGAAGAGGATTGTTTGGTAGGAATTACTTGGGCAAGACAAAAAAAGGCAAAACAACCAAGATTTATTTCTCGTTCAATACGCGAAACTTGGCGAAGTTAAACTGCACCTCACGGTGTTCGCTGGACAATTTTCTCCTTGAGTTTCTCATAATTTTGCGCCGGCAACAACCCGTCAGAATCTTCAGCAGTCCAATTACCTCCTGCAAAACTCGTTCGGTATTCCTTCACAAGCGCATCCTAAAAGAGGAACAAGTAAGAAGTTGGTGCAGGTTGAAATGGCAAACAACTCACGCGATCATCGCAAGTTTTTAAAGCCTGCCGCAGGTGCACAAGCTATGTAAAGCAGAAATAGCCGCTGGATACTGGTTCCGACCAAGACCCTATGAAAGACCGATGGCAAGGGCAATGTATATCTTGCCTCCGTGTTGGACCAATGGCAACAGTAGGTGTCGAAACTACATTGCTGCGTTGTATCAAATGTATAGCGCTCAATGATAAATCTTTGATTAAGGTTCTTATAAATAAATAGTGTTACTTTCCAGTGTCAAATTTAGGTCTCATTGAATATTAGATGTGTAACAAGAGTGGATGGAGAGGAACTGTCGTGGCATCATATCGAATATACGCCCTTCAACGATATCTATTAAATGATTACATAAATAAAATAATGATGTCTTATAGTGGCGTTGGTTTATTGTTGTTTGCCAATGGTGGCTTGATAATATCGGCCAACGTCCGTTTGATACCCTGAGCAATTGTCATTAAACTATTCTTTGACAATATTATTTACTTGTGCAATCAAGTATACGTTCTGCAACTCTTTTCCCGTCGTTTGGATAACCGCTTCACTATGAAATGGTCACTTGCGATACATATTATATTGACGTTCACATATTTTATTGGATTTAGATACAATCAATAACCAAAACGAAGCGTTTCGCGAAACGCCGCTGGCATACTGTGAGCGTACTCCGTCAATCAACTCACAGGATAGTGTTTTAGCGAAACGCTGACATTCTGTGAGAGTGTTTCAACAAATTTGAGTGGTCCCAACAGTGTAGCTCCGTAGGCACCACATTCTGTATACTGGATAGTTGTTTGAGCTTGAGTTGTCGAAATCCAGCTGCGGGGTCGAAGTCGGCGCTGATGATCCCGCTGCCCGGCTGCCGAAGCTCCGGTTGTTACTTTAGTGCGGAACCGTTGCCAAGACTGATCCCGCATTAATGTGCAAGCTATCAATGAACCCGCCGGCTCACTAATGAAGAGGCACAGCCAATTGAAGACGGATAGTGGCAATCCAGCTTGTTGCTGTTGTCGCTACCTCCAAACTTGATGAATAAGCCTTAACAAGGAAAACGGCTATTTTTAAAACTTACACGAAGTCGACGTATGCCCCAGTCGTTAAAGCCGGCGCCCCAGTTGCTGTCGCTTGCTGGCAACACCATGATTGTCAATCCGCCGTAGGTTTGGTGCACTGCAGAAACAATTGAAGCACTTGCAAGTTGCACCTGAAAATAGTAAATAAAAAGATTAATTCCCCAACTATGAGTCGCTACATTGACAGCAAGGAAGCCATTACTTACAGTGATATACTCCAGTTGCTGTTGAGGGAAAATCGATTGAAACTTGAGCTTGGAAAACGGAGAACTCCAGCTGTGGTGTAGTGTAAGTTGAGCCCGCTCCCGCTGCTGCCTGAAGCAGTAGTTGTTACTCACTGCGGCGCCGCTGAATCTCCAACCGTCGAGATCTCAGCTGTGAGTAAACCTCGTAATTGAAGAGCCACCACCAATTGAAGACGCGTGGTGTTGGTTCGGCTAAGGGGAACAGTCCATGACTCGAATACGCAAACGGCCCTGTTGTAGAGTGCCGTTTGTTGTGAAGCGTTAAACTAGCACAACTTCGGTGGTGTTGAAGGAGAAGGAAAGAAAAGGATATACCGCCTTCGGCAGTGTAAAGAAGGGAAGAAAGGATAGATACATTGCCTTCGGCGGTTGATGAAAGAAAGAAATACACCACCTTCGGTGGTAAGAACTACCTTCGGCGGTGTGGCTTACCCTAAACTATTCAGCCGCTGCCGCCGCCTTTGGCGCGATGTTTCGCCGGCAAATCCGCTGTCAACGCCAACGCGGCTGCTTGTTGGCACGAGGTGCTGCTTT